>ML246167.1:0-32551 GCA_005239495.1 Nicotiana undulata | reverse complement strand
GGGGCAGGGGGTGGGTAGGGGTGCAAAAATTTGAAAATTACAAAAAAAGTAAAAAAAAAAAAAATCGTGGTGGGTGTGGGATGGGTTTGTGAGGATAGGAAATAGGGTGAAGAAGCTTGAGAAGTAGTTTTGGAAAATATTTTTCCTACTTTTGATAGAGAAAATATTTTTCTCCAATTGAAGGAAAATGAGTTGATGAGGAAAATGTTAAAAGGAGAGATCTTGCATGTCTAAGGATAAAACCCTACTCCCTTCTTTTTTTTTTTCCTAAAAAAAGAAGCCAAATAGGAAAAAAAACAACTTTCTTTTTCTAGATCTGTTCAAAGATTTCATGGGTTCAAGTGAACTAACGTTGTTTTAGCAAAAAACACATGTTTCTCTAATTTATTTTATTTTTCTAAATTTTATTTTCACCTCATGCTTAGCATCGCACAATCTTCTTTCCAGTAAGTTTGTGGTATTGATCCAAATATCAACCAACCTTCAAAAATAATAGAGAAAAAAAGAAGTTGAATATGATGATGAAAAATTAAAAAAAAAATAAGGAAGGAAGATAATTAATTAAGAGAACATACGAAGTAGAGGAGAACTCATGCATTTGCCAGAAGTAGCAAAAATGATGACAGAAACACGAGCATCACAAAGAACACTGATTTCCTTAGCTTTTTTCAAGATCCCATTTCTTCTTTTTGAGTTAGTCACTTGCCTGTTGCTTGAGTTCTCTATTCTTTTGATCGTTGAGCTTTGAATTTGGTCGTTGGAGTGAGGTAAGTGTCATGGTTTAACTTGTCTTGAGGGAATAAGAATTGTTTGCCTAATTGCTACTTGTTTAATTGTTGGGAACAACGTATATGGGAGGTGACGAGTACTTATGCAGTTATGCGTTGTAGTCGGGTTAAAGCGGGTGAGGTTTGGTTTCTTGCAGTTATAGCTTCCTTTGTTCATGTTATCCATGTTTAGACTAGTAATGTTAAATCGATCGTTTTTATCATGTTTACAAATTTTTTGGTGATAATTGAGTATTGATTCCGAAATTGAGGTTGACATTGTGGAACCAAATGCGAAAGTAAGGCGTGTACTTGTTATTTTATCTCACTGTTGTTATTTGTTCATTGCATTACGGTAAGGGAGAGTGTTAAAACACGAAGGGTGATGTCGTGCCGTTTTTATTGACTTTATGGTGAGGTTGAGAGTGAAAACACGAATGGTGATGCCGTGCCATATTGTGAGCGTTAATGTACAAAGGGTGATGCCGTGTCATGTTATGAGAGTTAATACATGAAAGGTGATGTTGTGCTGTTTCTATCGATTTTATGGTGAGGTTGAGAGTAAAGCACGAAAAGTGATGCCGCACAATTTTTCCTTTACTGTTTTTACTTGTTCTTATTGGTTCATAGTATATTAGTTGTTCTGGTTACCATTCCGCTGTAGTTCTCTATCTCGTATACCCTCATCATGTTTCCCCCTCCCAATATTACCTGTCTAGTTCTTCATTGCTTTTATTTGTATATACACTGTTAAATTATACAAGTTTGATTTGTAGGTGTCGTGTCTTAGCTTCATCACTACTTCATCGAGGTTAGACTCCACTTTCTGTGCAGATTTTGGTACCGACTTTAGCTGATTGAGAGGTTAGTTGCTGGATTTGCTGCCAGGAGACCCAAGGTAGATCTGCCGACGTCCGCAGACCCTGGAGTTTCTTCCTAGTTTTATCATTTAATATTTTTCTACTTAACCGTGTATTTTCCTTCTTCAGACTCTGTTTGTAGTAATCATAGTAGCTCGTGAGTTGTGACTCCAGATCTGGATAGTAGTAAATGTTGAAGCTTCTATATTATTCTGAACTGACTGTATTTCATTTTAGTTTATTACTGTTATTTTCCGAATTGAATAAGGTTTGGCTTAATAAATTCTCTAACGTTGGCTTGCCTAGCAAGTGGAATGTTAGGCCCATCACGGTTCCGACGATGGGAATTCCGGGTCGTGACATACTTCTACACAAATTATGCAGGTACTTAAGCAGGTACATCTGGTGTTTGTCCAGGAGTGCATCCGTATTATCCGGAGGCTTAGTGGTGAGTTGCTTTCCATGCTCTGTTTTGCAACACCCGGAGCCTCCTCTTGATGTATTTATTATTCCTGTCTGTTGCGTTTCAGACACTAGTTGTAGAGAGTTTTGCATATTCTACTAGATGTTCGTGCACTTGTGACACTGGGATTTGGGGATTTCTAGTAGATATTCATAATTTTTGTCAATTTTACTACTTCACCTTTATGCTTATTTTTATGCTTTATATTAGCACAGTCATTTATCCTTAATTCTTTATTAAATAAAACTCAATGTCTTTAAATATTCTAAAATGAATAATAAAATGAATAGTTCATTGTTGGCTTGTCTAGCGGCGACGTTTGGCGCCATCACGATCTATAGCGAGAATTGGGTCTGCTGAAGTGGTACATCACTGGAAATAGTATCAACGTTGCCACTGGATTTTACTGCTGGTCATCAAGAATTTTTTTATTGCCAAAGTATTTACTTGATTGCAAAAAGTCTATGACTGTTTTATATTTTGATTGTATTTAAGAAAGGATACCCTGCACATAAAGAATTATTGCTTATCCTTTTTAAGTATTTGCTTATCCTAGTCCTACAGTGACATTTATAGTTTTGGTCTGAGAATAATTTTCAGTTGAGGAGTTTCTATTTCTTCCAAGTCAATGAAACATGATCATAATAAAGAAAAACCAAATTTGGTGCCAAGAGTAATATAGGTGGATAAATGTGTAGAGAGTTGAGCATAAATAGTATCACGAGTTGTCAAAGTAACCGCAAGGATACATTTATAATGCATTATGGGATTGTTTATTTACAAACCAGTAAAAGGATACACTTCTGTTTACTTTTTTAAGCCGATATACATACATTATACATAGTTGTACGTATATTATACATCCGTCGGCTATTTTTAGTTTAAGATATTGAGTGTGCGCCTACGTAGGTTAGTTCTTCAATCTAGAATTACGATTTCCGTTGTTTGCTGAGTGGCAGAATAATTTTTAGTCGCTTTTTCTAGATCTCATGAAAAACTTCTACTGCTTAAAATCTATATGTTCACTATATCAGTGCATTGCTATTATCTCAGTATCTGGTTACATGTATTTTGTATGCATCGCCAGCCCTGCTCATCAATTTTTTTATATCTATTGTTACATTTAATATTGAACTTTGATTAATTAAATTTTCTTTCAATTTCATTTCGTGTCAAAATCCCAATGCTGAAACTACCGGAGAAAGTTGACTTCTTCCTTATAAAGATGATGATGTGAAGTGACGGATTCAGAATGTTGCGGGTGTCACTATTTTATGCATATAATATACCTACTACTAGCTACAAAGACCGAATAGGAAAGATTGGTCGATTCAGTTAGTTTTTGGTTAATTTGAATCAGGTCTTTCACTCACAAAGCAAACTTTACATATATTAAAAAAAAAAAATATTGCAAACAAAAAAAAAAATTCCTGAGAGAGCACCTTCAACTAAAAAAATTGCTTAAAGAGTAGCCTAATTACTGTATGTTCTTAGTTTGACTGAATTAATTTAGATCTTTATCATTCTTGGGCTAATATTTCGATCTTTAATTGTCGTGTTGTTAGTCAATTATTTTCAAAGCAAAACCTTTAACGTTTAATCGATGATAAGAAACTTAAAGCAACTATTTATCAAGCAATTTATTAATTAAAAGATCCAATACTAGAAGATATTGTTCAAATTGTATTCCAATACAGAAATAAGTTTCGTGTCAATAAAAAGAGAAAATTTATATGCTAAGCAAAATCAGTTTAACTTACCTACAAAAATATAAAAGAAAACATATAAAAGAAAGAAAACAAAGGGAAAAAAAAGGAAGAAGAGGTAGGGCCCAACTAAATTAAGAATAAAAAAATCATAATAAGTAGAATAAAAAGGAAAACCAAAAAAAAAATGCTCCGTTGAAATTCCAACTCACATCCGTGAAGCCACCCAATTACACCGGGCGTTGAACCAGTGGCACCCGAGTACTCTGTTATGCATGAGTGTCATTCTAAAAATATATTAGTTTTTTCACAGCTATCTTCTATAAATACTGCTCTCTTCGTTTCAGTTTATGTGAACCTATTTTTTTTTTGGTCCGTTTTGAAAAAAAAAATAATTTTTTAAATTTGGAAACAATTTAGCTTAAACTTATAATTCTACCCTTAATGACTAGTTTTTATAACCACATAAATACTCTGGATCTGTTTTTACTTGTTTAGGATCACAAATTTCAAAAAATTTCATTTTTTCTTAAACTCCGAATCCAGTCAAAAAAATTCACATAAATTAAAACCGAAAAGTAAATGTGTTATCGAACCGAGCGAGTGGCGTGTCACGCTACCTCATAAGGTAGATCTACCCCTGTGTGAAGCAATTGCTACTTTGCACGAGGAGTCTTAATGTGGATGCGATAATTCAAGAGCGGAAAAATGTTTTGTATCTCAATGTGAATAAAGTATAAATTTACCCAAATGCAAAATTATTGATGTTCCAAATAAACTAACTATTGATAATTAAACAAGCCTACCGCCATTTTTTTTTTGTGTTCACTTATATGCGTTTGTTTGCACTTTTTATTACATTCTTCAAGAAATATTGGTCCTACATATAAAATTATAAAATAAAAAGTTATTTAAAATAGTTGTTTTATCGTGAAAGAAATGATGATATTGGGCACCCGTGCGTAGCACGGGCATGCTCATCTAGTGTGTGTATATATGTACCATTAAATATTTACACATTAAGTTAATTACTAATTAGCAGCTAGTACTAATAAGAAATTAACTATTGATAACCATTCATCAATAATTTGGTAAAGATAGTAACTAATTTATTACTATCACATCTTAAAATACTGACAGGTATATTAAAACTATTTACAATGTTAGTACTATATATGAATTAAATCTTTATTTTGAGTTTTGGGCAAAATGTTTGAAAGTGAGGGTCTCAAGTGGAAACACCATCCATCTTTGTTACGGGTTCGAGTCACCAGGGAGCATGCATGCTAAGGTTGGGTTATTTCCACGTGAGCTGAATATTGTAACGATTCGACCAGTCGTTTTGAGCATTTGTACTTCGCTCACTAGTTCTCAGGTAAGAGTAGTTCTGTATGATGCATTATGACTTATGTGAATCGTCGGTTTTGGTTTTCAGATTATTCAGAATTAATTTGGAAGAATGATTCTGGGCTAGAAGCTTTAAAATTTGAAAGATTTGACCAAGTTTGACTTTTTAATATTAGACCTCAGATTGGATTTCTGATGGTTCTGTTAGCTCAGTTGGGTGATTTTGGACTTATGAGCGCGTCCGGATTTCGATTTGGAGGTCCGTAGTAGAATTTGGCTTGAAATGACGAAAGTTGGAATTTTGAAAAGTTTGACCGGGAGTGGACTTTTTGATATCGGGGTCGGATTTCGATTCCGGAAGTTGGAGCAGGTCCGTAATGTCAAATGTGACTTCTGTGCAAATTTTGAGGTCAATCAGACGTGATTTGATAGGTTTCGACATCGGTTGTGGAAGTTCGATGTTTCAAAGTTCATTGATTTTGAATTGAGGTGTGATTTGTGTTTTTAGCATTGTTTGATGTGATTTGAGGCCTCGACTAAATTCGTGATATGTTTTGAGACTTGTTGGTATGTTCGAACAGGGTCGCGAGGGGCTCGGGTGAGTTTCGGGGTGGTTTCAGACCATTTCTAGTTGCTGGTTTTTGGCTACAAGGGTGTACAGTGTGTTAGCGTAGATCTGGCCGCGTTAGCAAAGAGAAAAATAGGAAAAACGGAGTTGCGCTATGCGATTGCGGAAGCTTTCACGCGATCACATAGAGTAAAATATCTGTTGCACTGACTCGACGTTGGAAGCTTATACCTCACAATCGATAAGGAATTTGGAGATGATCTAAAAATAAAAGTTGTAGCCCTTTGATGTCTAGTTTTCAGAAAGTCAAACCAATTGTAATTTAGGGTTTTATACAAAGCGTTATGGCCATTGTACTAGAGGCTATCCGTAAGAGCTGGAGAAGGTTGTCGGAAAAAAAATTATTTTCGCGATCGCGGGAGAATGGACGTGATCGCATATAATAAAAAAGGGCTGGAAATTTTTCTGCTTCGCTATCGCATTAGTTTGTCTACGATAGCATAGGGTAAATGTCTGGGCAGATTATAAAGTACTCTATTTCGAGGATTTCTACCATTTTTGCATTTTTGGAGCTAGGGAGCTCGGATTGAGGCGATTCTTGAAGTAATTTTTACCATATGAATCGGGGTAAGTGTTCTCTACTCGGTTTTGGTCAGGTTTCATGAATATATCTTCGATTTTAGCTCTTAGTTGAGGAATTGTAAAGAGGAAATTGGGGGTTTTGGCCTAAAGTTTCACAATATAAATTTTTGAGTTTTGAACATCGAATTGGAGTCAGAATAGAGTGAAAATCGTATGGTTGAACGCGTAATTGAATGTGTTGTGGTATTTTGTGAATTTTGTCGGCTTTCAAGGTGCGGGCCCGGGTTGGGCTTTTCTGCCGATTTTGGGCTTTTGATTGAAGATTCAATCTTTTTCGAATTGGTTCCTTTAGCATTGTTTGATGTATATGAGTTGTTTTAGGTTAGTTTCGAGCCATTCACATGTCAGAACGTGTGAGATGGCATTTTTAGAGCATCTCTTGGCTTGTTCGAGGTAAGTAACTCTTCTAAGCTTAGTGTTGAGGGTATGAAACCCCGAATAATGTGCTTTGTGATCGGTGTTGAGGTGATGCACATGCTAGGTGACGGGCGCGTGGGTATGCACCGTGTGAATTGTGACTCCGTTACTTTTGTGGTACTGTGTAGTTACCTGACCTTATCTGTAACCATGAAATATCTATGTACTAGAGCTATTGAGTTGTGATCCATGCTAGAATCCATGTCTAGGTTACATGTTTATCCAGTTGGGACCCACTGAGGTCGTTTCTGCTGTTGAGCTATCTGCTTTCATTGTATTACATACTCAGTCATACGCACTTATATGCATATCATATGTCAGTCTCTGTTACCATTTATTGATACATCACATCATTATTTTTGGGCTGATTTTCATGTTATAGGGAGCCTGAGAGACTAGAGAGATTGATGACTGAGTGAGGCTGAGGGCCTGATGGTGAGGATGTTTATGGGATCAGGCTGCATGCCGCAACATGTTTTATTGATTTATGACATGATTGGCTTGTTATAGCGCTTGGGCTGAAGGAGCCCCTCCGGAGTCTGTACACACCCCAGTGAGCGCAGGTACCTACTGAGTGCGAGTGCTGAGTGGCGTGTGATTGGGAGGATTGAGTGACTGTGAGGACTGGGTGGCTGTGAGGACTGAGTGACTGGGAGACTGAGTGACTGGGATGACTGAGTGAATTGATACTATGAGAGTACGTATATGGTTTTATTACTGAGTTGCATCGCATTTGATATGCACACTTGACATACATGCATAGAGATTCATTTTTCCTCATGTTGTGCGATATCACATCATTCATTACTTCTAACACATATTGAATATAGGCATGGAGATGTATTTTTCTCATGCCATTTGAAAATGAAGCATTTACCGTGGAAAATGTTTGGAAAAATTATAGTTTTCAAGGAAGATTACAGTTTTCAATTTACTCATATTTTTGGCAAATTTTTGATAAAAGACTTGGGGCTTTCACTGTTATCCATGAAAAGCGAAACTATTTTTGGGAAACAATGAATAAGCTGGGCTCTTATCGCTGAGTTACTTCTTAAATTACTTGCTTTATGTTGTTATGAACTGTTGTTGTCTATTGGTGTTGAACTCGACCTTTGTTCCAGCTCGTCGCTACTTTCGACCTAAGGTTAGGTTTGTTACTTACTCAGTACATGGGGTCGGTTGTACTGATACTACACTTCTGCACAGTGCATGCAGATGTTGGCTGTTGTTGTTGCTGTGTTCGATGGTTGCTGGATTTGAAGATGTACCTGCGTCTCTTTTGTAGTTGCCTCTTTTGTTCGGGGTAGACTTAGATTATAAAACTCTGTTTTATGTAATTTTCAAACAGAAGATGTACTTACTTTATATCATTTTTGTAAATTCTATTCTTAGAAGCTGACCATTTGTACTACCAGTCTTTGGGAAAGGTTTAAGATTAAGATAATTCCTTTGTTTGATTGTCTTATTACTATTATTAGAATTGGGCAGTTATTAGTTGGCTTACCTAGCGGGTTGGATTAGGTGCCATCACCGTTAGCAAATATTGGTCGTGACAGTTTGGTATCAGAGCTCTAGGTTCATAGGTTCTACAAGTCATGATCAAGTGTCTAGTAGAGTCATGTGGATCAGTATGATGACGTCCATACCTATCTTCGATTGGCTACACGGAGTTTAGGAATATAATTCCCATCTTTATTTCCTTATCGTGTGACATTGATTCAGCTTGATGCGTAATCCTTTGAATTCCTTCCACGCATTCGTATGTGTACTTGAGCGCTCGGTATCAACTATGCATCGACGACTTGTGATTCCCTGGATGAGGTGCGAGATCTGATTTATGTGTGTTGATGATGGGCCAGTCTGGAGGACTTGAGGTCAGGTTTTGACTGTAGCTTGAGAACAGAGGTGTTGATTGTATGAGCACGTGCTTTTGGATTGATATGTCTAGTACTGTCCCTATTAGTGGGATTTGTGGCTGGAAGGCTACGTGATGAGTATGATGTGACTACGAGATGTGTTCCTATTGTTTGAATGTGACGAGAATGGTTACTTGAGAATTGAGATGTAGCAAGGACTCTTGGGTGTTTGGTTTTTGTCTTGATTTGGCGTATGGCCTCGAGTTATGGGTGTGTTGAAACATCTCTCATGTTGTTTAGTTGTGGAATGAATCAGATCTTCATATCGTGTTATAAGTTCAGACTCAAGAAGATTAAGAGATTGCGAAGTAGTTGTGACTATGGAAGGGGTGTAGAAAGATGTTTTTTGAGGCTAAGCAGGTGGATTATCTCCTGCGGGGTGTCCTGAGGTTGTGTGATCCCTATATTTTTTTGTAGCGAGTTCTCTTTTACCAGTGAATTATATGTGTTGCAATTTGAGTTCGAGTCGCTTATGAGAGTTGGTGTGACTTCTACAAGGATGAATGCTAGATTTGCAGAGGATTTTAGGTATTAGATGGGTGGTTTTCCTGAGCTTTTGAAGGATTTAGTTGAATCTCACTGCGATATGGTGGTAGTACCAGAGTATGATCATTGTGAGTTATTGTGTGTTTTGATCTATGGCTTTGAGAAAAGTGGGGGAGCATGCTATTGATAAGTTGATTGCACGATTATGTGTTATATTGATTTCAATTTGAGGTATACTGGTGAATCAGTTATGAATTGTAGAGGTTGATATTGAGGATGACTCGAGTAAAGGAATTTCTTGGTACATGTTGTATTATGTTTGGTAGGTATGTGGTAAAAATTGAATGATTGAGTTGTTATTCGTAAAGGATGTAGTGTGGACGAAGTAGGGATTCACCTGGTTGCTTAGGAGTGTAGAGTACTTCCTTGGTTTTTGTTGTTCTAATGTGGCACAGGTCATTCGGTGCGTTTGGTCAGTTTAGTTGAGATTTGGGTAGAGTGAAAGACTCTTGAGAATGGTCCTAATGGATTCAAGATTTAATGTAGCAATTGGAAATTTTCAAGATTTGTATATGGCTAGGATTTGAGATTTTTCATTGGATGGTGTCGAGACTCTCAATATTTATATATCATTATGGATTCAACATTCAGTATCAGGAAGCTAAAATGGACAACTTTTAATTCATAGAAGGTCTTCAGAGTGGGTATCTCAGTTGCGGTACATTTGGGGTGCTTAAGAGAGCATTTAGCGGCTTATGAGCCTTAGGGCATTGTGGTTTTAAGCTAGGATCTCGTGTGGTGAGTTTTGGCTGAGGTTTGTGGTATTATGGCAAGGAAAAGAATCAATTTGAAGGTATTTCAGAAGGAACTCGGAGAATAGGACAACTTGGTAGTAGGTTGGATCGACATGGTAATGGGTAAGATCGGTTCTTTAGGTGCTTATGATGTTGTGAGTTTCTACATGTGATTCGTGGCAATTCTCTTGGGTTTTTGCAACTTGCATGGCCTGGTTGAGTTAGAGAGATTTAGTTATGATGGCTTGATTATGTGAAAATGAGTTTCAAAGAGTTCTCGATGGTTACTACCACAGTTCGAGGTGTATATTTCCTACCAGTGTGTGGAACATGTTGTGTATTGTGATTTTCTCCTGGATGAGATCAAATAGAAGGTTCCTGGCTAATTGAGTATGTAGTTTTCTTGTGACTCAGAGTTGATTATGATTCTCGTGCTTTTCTTGTGTTGTTATGATCGGTGTAGTGTGTTGTGGGATTGAGATTTTAATGTGCAAGGTCACTGTTCAGCTTTGAAGGGAAGGTCATGAATTCATAGGCAGCATGGACAATTTTAGATAACTCGGTAAATGATATTACTATTTAGTATGGATTGATGAGAGTATACATTTCAGAAGGGGAAATGTGTCTTGATTTATAGATACTTCATTGGTATTGCGGTACTCGCTTGGTTGATCGATTGCTGACTTTCAAATTTTTCTATGTGGCACAGAAGAATTATATAAGTATTCCTTGTGGGATGATCGTGTATAAGAGACGTGTTAGACATTCGAGCGATGTAGTTGGGAACATATAAGGTGATTTGTGTACTATGAATTTGGAGACCCGGAGTTCTCAGAAACAAATTGTTTCGTGGTTGTGTACTGTGATGTGTCCAAAGCTAGATAGATGATAGTATGCATTATGGTTCAGCAATTGTAGGCTTTCAGAGTGTTTTGTATCTATTTTTGGGTGACTAGAGTTGATTTAGGGTCCATTAGTAGGCCCAATGAGGATGTGTATTCTACACCAGGTTGGATTGGCTGACTCCGTACTGCTGTTGTTGAGGGATGTGCCATTTGATTTGAGTTGAGCTTATTCGTGTTCTGAGATTCTCTATGAGTCACCCTTCTATGCAAGTAGAAGTTGTGATTTGTTGGTTATATACACAAACGGTGCAGTTCTATTTGGGCTTTGTAGCGGAATTTGAGCGAGATGGGTATTTGGGTGTTGAATTATTGATTGCGCATTGATTATGTTCATTTTGGACTATGGTATTGAGTTATTTTCTTTAGTGGTTATGGCCGTGCACTTTTGGTACTAGACGTTAAATTGCGTGTGGTTGTTGATTTTGAGCATTGTGACTCGAGGTATTTCATGTGGACCAGTGTTTGGAGACGGTCGCGCATCGCAACGCAGTTTTGTTGGGATATGATCCTTTGTGTTAGATTTGTGTGTTTTGGTTCTACGGTGTGTGATAGGTTCTTAGCATTGCGTTGTGGTGGTAATTGTTAAGCTTACGGGTCAGTTCTGTCGTTGGGGTCATTTTTCCATGATTTGAGTACATTTGGATTGTTGCTTATTGGTGTAGGGATTGCACGAGTTGTGGATTTAGATTGTATTGATGTGTCATGTCACTAGAGTGGTCGTGTTGGATGGGATGAGGTCATTGGACCTAGAATGGATACTATCGGAATTGATTACAACATGTTGGAAGGATAATATCGAAAATCGACTTAGAAAAATGGATATAGTTCTTGTTAAAGGAGAGAGAGCTCCACGGCTTGTTGATTTGATGAATGGTTACGAGTTTCCACGTGTTCTATCATTATCAGCAGTGTACGAAGGTGTCACGACCCCAAACCTAGACTGGCCGTGATGGCGCCTATCGTGATACTAGGCTAGCAATCTACCGAAAATGACAAATAAAACTTTCCGTTTAAAAGAATAAGTTATCTCATATTCCATTAAGGTTCTACTTTTAAGCATGTTCAACAATAAAATAATCAAGGTCTAACCACAACCCAAACATTTGGAGTCAACCGTCATGAGCATCTAAAGAGTAATACAATGTGATAACATCTCTTTACTAATCCAAGTCTGGAAATAAGTAAAATCAACAGAATAGGAAAGGAAAAGGGGCATGCCGCGAATGCCGAACATCTAGCTCAATCCCGGAACGAGCTCCAAGCAAATCAGAATCAGCTAGTGCTCTAACCTGATACCTGGATCTTACACATGGTGCAGGGAGTAACGTGAGTACGCCAACTCAGTAAGTAACCATTATAACTAAAGACTTGAGTGCAGTGATGAGCATTTAAAATCAGTAAAACTCATGTGATAAACAACAGAGAAATAACTATATCAAGTAAGGAAATCCCCATTTCGGATCTTTTCATAAAAACCCCAAGTTTCCATTAAAATCTCGTGTAAAAACAATGTTATAGCAGTTTCATCGGAGGCTTAGTGTAACAAGGGAGTGAAATCAATAGTTTCATAATTAATAGCCTCTCGGGCACAGTGTCACCCGCAAATAAAGCCTCTCAGTCACTCGTGACTCCACTATCATAAGTCAATACTCACATTCAACACTCTCACTCAACAGGTACCCCATATATATATATATATATATATATATATATATATATATATATATATATATATATATATATATATATATATATATATATATATATATATATATATATAACCGCAGCAGAGTGCAGCGTGATCCGCATGATATCCGTTGCGGCGTGCAGCTTGATCCAAATCATAGTCAACTACGCTCACTGGGGGTGTACAGACTCCGGGAGAGGCTCGTACAACCCAAATGCTATATCGCTGCGGCGTGCAGCCCGATACAATATGTATCTCGTTGCGGCGTGCAGTCCGACCCACATATCTTGCTACGATGTGCAACCTGGTCTACATATATATAATGCACAATATGCTGCGGCGCGCAGCCTGATCCATAACTATCCTCACAAACTTTGCTCTCGGCCTCACTCAGTCATCCTCACAAGCCACTCGGGTAACTCATCACAAATCACGGGGACTCATCCCGACTCACCACAACCTACACGAACTCAGCCCAAAATACCTCTCAATATTCTAAAATAGGGTGATAACATAAATAAACAGTGAACACGTATAAAGCATGACTGAGTTCATATTTTCTATAAAAATAGTGTGAGAGTAGTAGAAAAATACCCCTGTGGGTCCAAACAGATCAACACAAGGCCCCAAACATGGCGTAGAACCCAAAATATAGAATCATTCACTAAAATAAGGGATATCATATGACTTCAAATCAAATACGCGGCTTAATAGTCGCTACGGGACGGACCAAGTCACAATCCCTACAGGTACACACCCACATGCTCGTCACCTAGCATGTGCGTCACCTCATTTATTAATACAAAGCGAAATATCGGGGTTTTATTACCTCAGGTCTAGATTTACAATCGTTACTTACCTTAAACCGGCCCGAATACTAATTTGCGATGCTCTTGCCCCTCGAATCGGCCTCCGGTTGCTCCAAATCTAACCAAAATCAGATTAATATTATCAATATATGCTAGGGAGACGAAACCCATTCGAAAATTATCAAAATTAAGCACAAATCCCGAAATTGGCCAAACTCGACCCCCGAGCCCACGTCTCGGAACTCGATAAAAATCACACCCCAAGCATCCTCATCCTTCCCCGAGTCTATACATACCAAGAACATTAGAATCGGACCTCAAATCCCCAATTCAAAGTCTAGAATCTCAAGCCCTAATCCCTCAATTTTAGTCATAAATTCCGATAAATTTCACCCCCAATCAGTCAAATAATATCACATAAATGAGTTTTAGGTCCAAAAATCTTACCACCACGAAGTTCTCTTGATTTCCCTCTTCAAAACCCTCCCTCAAGCTCAAATCCGTATGAAAATGTTGATAAAATGACACAAAATTCGCGAAGGTTGATATTTATACTTTCTGTCCAGGAAAACCGCACCTGCGGTCCTTTTCTTCGCACCTGCGGAATTTCTTTAAGGGACCGAATTCCACATCTCCGGTCGTCCACCCGCACCTGCGAGCTCGCTAGTGGGGTCCTCTTTCCGCATCTGCGACCAACCCTCACTAGACCAAAATCAGCGCATGTGGCCTTTTTTCCGCACCTGCGGTTCCCCATCCGCAGGTGCGGCCACACTAGAAACATTGCACCAGCAACAACTTTGCTGCATTTTCCAAGTTTAAACCTCCCGATGACCCTCCGAAATCACCCAGACCCCCTCGGGGCCCCAACCAATGGTACCTACAAGTCACAAATGATCACCGAACTTAGTCGAACCCTTTGAACACCCAAAATAACATCAAAACACCAATTCAACTCATGATTCAAGCCTAAGGATTCTCAAGCTTCAGAAAAATCATCGACGATGCCGAAACTAACCAAACATCGTCTGAATGACCTGAAAATGTGCACACACATCTGAAATGACACTACTGACCTGTTCCCACTTTCAGAATTCCATTCCGACCCTGATAGCTAATTTTTCATTGCCGAACGGAAATCGCCAAAAACTTAATTTCGCCAATTAAAGCCTTATTCTACTCCGAACATCAAAACCACATTCCGAACACACTCCTAAGTCCCAAATATCCTAACAAAGCTATCTGAGCCATAAAATTCACATTCTGAGGTCATTTACCTAATAGTAAACTTCCGATTGACTTTTCTAACTATAAGGCCAACTTAAGAGACTAAGTGTCTCAATTCTCACCACAACCATTCCGGACCCGAACCAACTGACTCATCACAATAATATTAGGCTAAGAAACACATGATAAAGCAAAAATAGGGGAAACTGGGCTAATCTCGTGGAACGACTGGCCGGATCGTTACATTCTCCCCCTCTTAAACAAACGTTCTTCCTCGAACTGGTCTAGAAACATACCTGGAGTCTCAAATAAGTGAGGATATCTACTCCGCATCTCTTGCTCGGTCTCCCAGGTGACCTCCTCCATTGGCTGTCCTCTCCACTGCACCTTCACTGAAGCTATATCCTTAGATCTCAACCTTCTGACCTGACGACCCAAAATAGCCACTGGCTCCACCTAATAAGACATATCACCCTCAAGCTAAATCGTGCGAAAGTTTAAAACATGAGACGGGTCACCAACATACTTACGGAGCATGGAAACATGAAACACCGGATGAACACTCGATAGGCTGGGTGGCAAAGCAAGTCTATAAGCCACATCTCCAACCCTCTCTAGCACCTCGAAAGGCCCAATGAACCGGGGACTTAACATTCCCCTCTTCCCCAACCGCATAAAACCCTTCATGGGTGACACCTTCAATAACACCTTCTACCTAACCATGAAAGACACATCCCGGACTTTCTGGTCTGCATAGCTCTTCTTCCTAGACTGCGCCATGCGAAGACGCTCCGGAATCAACTTTAGCTTATCCAATGCATCTTGTACTTAGTCTGTTCCTAATAGCCTAGCCTCATCCGGCTCAAACCAACCAACCGGAGACCTACACCTCCTACCATATAAAGCCTTATACGGAGCCATCTGGATACTCAACTAGTAACTATTATTATATGCAAACTTCGTGAGTGGCAGAAAGTGGTCCCATGAACCCCCGAAATCAATGACACAAGCACACAACATGTCCACAGAATCTGAATAGTGCGCTCTGAGTGGCCGTCAGTCTGAGGATGAAACGCTGTGCTCAACTCAACATGAGTACCCAACTCTCTCTGCACGGCCCTCTAGAACTGCGATGTGAATTGAGTACCTCTGTCAGAAATGATGGAAACTGTAACACCATGCATCCAGACAATCTCCCTGATATAAATCTCAGCTAACCACTCCGAATAATAAGTAGTACCAACAAGGATGAAGTGTGCAGACTTGGTCAGCCGATCCACGATAACCTATATAACATCGAACCTCTTCGAAGTCCATGTTAGCCCAACAAAAAAGTCCATGGTGATCCTCTCCCACTTCCACTTCGGAATATCCAACCTCTGATGCAATCCACATGGTCTCTGGTGATCATACTTGACCTGCTGACAGTTGAGGCATCGAGCTACAAATCCAACAATATCCTTCTTCATCCGCCTCCACCAATAATGATGTCTCAGATCCTGATACATCTTCGCGGCACCCGGATGGATGGAATACCGCGAGCTGTGGGCCTCTGCTAGAATCAACTCTCGAAGCCTATTCACATTAGGCACACATATCCGACCCTGCATCCTCATAACACCATCCTCACCAATAACCACATCCCTGGAATCACCTCGCCGTACCCTATCCTAAAGAACAAGCAACTGTGGGTCATCATATTGGCGCTCTCTAATTTGGTCAAAAAGAGAAGACCTGGAGGCTACATATGCTAACACCCGGCGAGGCTCTGATAGATCCAATCTCACTAACTGGCCCGCTAAAGCCTGAACATCAAGTGCTAATGGTCTCTCTACTGCTGGAAGGTATGCTAGACTCCCCAAACTCAATGCTCTGCGACTCAAGTCATAGACCACTACATTGGCGTTCCTCGAATGGTATAGAATAATGATATCATAGTCTTTGAGAAGCTCCAACCATCTTCTCTGACGCAAATTCAAATCCTTCTGCTTAAACAGATGCTGCAGAATACGGTGATCAGTAAAAACCTCAAAATGCATATCGTACAAATAATGACATCAAATCTTCAAGGCGTGAACAATGGTTGCTAGCTCGAGATCATGCACGGGATAATTCTTCTCATAAGTCTTCAACTGGCGCGAGGCGTAGGCAATCGCCCTACCCTCCTAAATCAAAACACAACCAATGCCTATCCTCGAGGCATCACAATACATGGTATAAGAACCTGAAGCTGATGGCAATACTAACACTGGAGCTGAGGTCAATGCAGTCTTGAGCTTCCGAAAGCTCTCCTCACACTCGTCCGAACAATGAAGGGAGCACCCTTCTGGGTTAATTTGGTCAAAGGCGAAGCAATATAAGAAAACCCCTCCACAAAGCGACGGTAATACCCCGCCAAACCAAGGGAACTCCTAATCTCTATAGCTGAGGACGGTCTGGGCCAACTCTGCACTGCCTCTATCTTCTTCGGATCAACCTTAAGACCCTCACTGGACACCACGTGCCCCAAGAAAGCTACGGAGCCAAGCCAAAACTCACACTTGGAGAACTTTGCATAAATCTTCTCCTCCCTCAGCCTCTGTAAAACAACTCTCAAATGCTGAGCATGCTCCTCCTGGCTACGAGAATATACTAGGATGTCATCAATGAACACAATAACAAAGGAATCCAAGTACGACTGAAACACGTTGTTCATCAAATGCATGAACGCTGTTGGGGCATTGGTCAACCCAAGGGACATCCCCATAAACTCATAATGACCATAACGAGTCCTAAAAGCTATCTTGGGAATATCAGTATCTCGAATCTTCAGTTGATGATACCCGGATCTCAAGTCAATCTTAGAGAACACTCTGGCTCCCTAAATCCGGTCAAACAAATCATCAATACGAGGCAAAGGATACTTATTCTTGACTGTAACATTGTTCAAATGCCGATAATCAATACACATACGCATAGAGCAATCCTTTTGCTTCACAAACAACACCGGTGCACCCCAAGGTGACATACTTGGCCGAATGAACCCCTTATCTATGAGTTCCATAAGCTTCTCTTTCAATTCCTTCAACTCCGCTGGTTCCATACGATAAGGTGGGATAGAAATAGGCTGAGTGCCTGGCACCAGATCAATACCATAATCGATATCCCTGTCAGGTGGCATGCCTGAAGGTCAGCAGGAAACACGTCCGAAAAATCACGGACCACATGAACATAATCAATAGTGGGAGTCTCAAAACTGACATCCCTCACAAAAGCCAAATACGATAAACACCCCTTTCCCACCATACACTGGGCCTTCAAGTAGGAAATCACACTACTAGGCACATACTCAATATAACCTCTCCATTCAACTCTCAGAAATCTTGGTATCGCTAAGGTCACGGTTTTAGCGTGACAATATAGAACAACATGGCATGGAGATAGCCAATTCATGTCCAATATCACATCAAAGTCAACCATTCTAAGTAATAACAGATCCATTCGGGTCTCCAGACCCCCAATAGATATAACACATGACAGATACACACGGTCCACAATAATAGTATCGCCCACCAGAGTTGACACATGAACAGATGTAACTAAGGACTCACGAGGCATATCTAGAAAATGAGCAAAGTATTATGAAACATAAGAATACATCGAACCAAGATCAAATAAGACCGAAGCATCTCAGTGACATACTGAGACGATACCTGTAATCACTGCATCTGAGGCCATAGCATCTTAGTTGCCTGGGTGGGTGGTGAAGTAACTGGAGCTGAAGTCGAGGGCTGACTCCTCTACTGAGATGAGCCCCCAAGAAGACGAGGACACTGTCTCCTCATATGTCCGAACTCCCAACACTCGTAATAACTCCCTGGTGCGGGAGATGGGGATGAAGGGAACCCCTGACACCAAGATAACCACTAGAAGGACCATGCATAGAGGAACCCTGAACAGATGGTTCTCGAGATGAACTCTGAGCTGGAAGAGCACTAAATGAAAAATGACCCGGATGAGAATTATGGGGGCCCTGCCCCGATGATGCACCACTATAAGCTGGGCGAGCTGGCTGAGGATGCCTAAATGAGCGCCCTCTGATTTGCTAAAACTGTCCTCTAGAAGGAGCACTACTGAAACTACCAGACCCTCGAGGCCTTTTGGCCTCCCTCTTCTCTCGCTCCTAGCGGCAAACTGACTCAATATATCGAGCAATATCAACAACTTGCTAGAAAGTAGCACCTGATACTCTCTATAGTTATCAGAATACGGAGTCGATAAGTGATATCATCAACGAATATCCTGATCCTCTCTCTCTCAGCAGGGACCAACTCCGCAACATGTCGGGAAAGCTTTGAAAACCTCATCTCATACTGCGTCATTGTCAACTCACCCTGACGCAGCTTCTCAAACTGCCTGCGCTGCTCCTCCCTGTGAGACTGGGGAACATACTTCTCTAAAAAGAGAGTGTATAACTGCTTCAAAGTAAAGTGTGATGCACCAACAAGCCTACGCGTCTCGTAAGACTCCTACTAAGTAAAAGTAGCCCTTGAGAACTAGAAGATAGTGAACGAGACCCCACTGGTCTCCAATATCCCGTCTTTACAAAGCATCCTTAGACAATTGTCTAAGAAACCCTGGGCCTCCTCGCCCTCAACACCACTGAATTTCGGAGGCTGAAGTCTACCAAATCTCTCCAACCTGCGCTGCTCGTCATCTGGCATGACTGGAATCACAAAATCCTAAGATGGGGTAACCGGCAGGGCTGGAGCTGCCCCCGGTGTCCGCAGCCCCTAGGTAACCTCCTCAAGTGTCCGGGCGCCTGGAGTCTGAGTGCCTCCCCCATCTTGAGAAGTAGTGGCAGTAGTAGAAACATCGACTGCCTGTGCAAGGCTGGTGCACACAATCAAAATCTAATTAGGATCTCCTGAAGACCCGGAATCATAATAGGCATTGCCCGTGCCTGAGCCTTTCCTGCTGGAACATCTACGACGAGGACTTGGTCCTGAATAATAGGTGGGTCTACGGGTACTTCCCCGGCTGCTGCGCGGGCTGCACCCCTACCTCTACCCTATCCTTGACCGCAACCTCGACCTCTCGCTGGTCTGGCTAGTGTGTGGTCACCCTAATCGGTAACGCGTGTCCTCGACATCTGTGACATAATGAAATAACAGAAGTTTAGTTTCTAATATCAACAGATTCGCACGACAGAATTCAAGAATGTGATGTTTTTCTAAGGGTTCTGTAGCCTCTCGAAGATAAGTACAGACGTCTCCGTACCGATACGCAAGACACTACTAAACCCGCTCATGACCGGTGAGTTCTATGTAACCTAAGCTCTGATACCAACTTGTCACGACCCCAAACCTAGACTGACCGTGATGGAGCCTATCGTGATACTAGGCTAGCCAATCTACCGAAAATGACAAATAAAACTTTCTGT
The DNA here is from genome assembly GCA_005239495.1 of Nicotiana undulata. NCBI lineage: Eukaryota > Viridiplantae > Streptophyta > Magnoliopsida > Solanales > Solanaceae > Nicotiana > Nicotiana undulata. The sequence continues at coordinate 12,538 of ML246167.1, read as the reverse complement.
TTAAAAGCATAAGTTATCTCATATTCCATTAATGCTCTACTTTTAAGCATGCATAACAATAAAATAATCAAGGTCTAACCACAGCCCAAACATCTGGAGTCAACAGTCATGAGCATCTAAAGAGTAATACAATGTGATAACATCTCTTTACTAATATAAGTCTGGAAATAAGTAAAATCAACAGAATAGGAAGGGAAAAGGGGTATGCTGCAAACGCCGAACAACTACCTCAATCCCCGAATGAGCTCCCAGCAAATGTGAATCAGCTAGCACTCTGACCGGTACCTGGATCTGCACACATGGTGCTGGGAGTAAGGTGAGTACGCCAACTCAGTAAGTAACCATTATAACTAAAGACTTGAGTGCAGTGACGAGAAGTTAAAATTAGTCAAAATCATGTGATAAACAGTAGAGAAATAACTATATCAAGTAAGGAAATCCCCATTTCGGATCTTTTCATAAAAATCCCAAGTTTCTATTAAAATCTCGTGTAAAAACAATGTTATAGTAGTTTTATCGGAGGCTTAGTGTAAAAGGGAGTGAAATCTATAGTTTCATAATTATTAGCCTCTCGGGCACAGTGTCACTCGCAAATAAAGCCTCTCAGGCAAGCCTCTCGGGCAAGCCTCTCAGTCACTCGTGACTCCATTATCATAAGTCAATGCTCACACTCAGCACTGTCACTCAACAAGTACTATATATATATATATATAACCGTTGCGATGTCCCGATCCACATGATATCCGCTGCGGCGTGCAGCCCGATCCAAATCATAACTGACCGCACTCACTGAGGGTGTACACACTCCGGGAGGGACTCCTACAGCCCAAGTGCTATATCATTGTGGTGTGCAACCCGATCCAATATGCATCTCACTGCGGTGTGCAGCCCGACCCATATATCTTGCTACGACGTGCAGCCCGATCTCTCTCTCTCTCTATATATATATATATATATATATATATATATATATATATATATAATGTACAATATGTTGCAGCGCGTAGCCCGATCCATAATTATCCTCACAAACTCGGCTCTCGGCCTCAGTCATCCTCATAAGCCACTTGGGCCACTCATCAAAAACCATGGGGACTCAGCTAGACTCATCACAACCTACATGGACTCAGCCCAAAATACCTCTCAATATTCTAAAATAGGGTGATAACAGAAATAAACAACGAACATGTATAAGGCATGACCGAGTTCATATTTCCTCTCAAAATAGTGTGAGAGTAGTAGAAAAATACCCCTGAGGGTCCAAACAAGTCGGCACAAGGCCCCAAACATGGCGTACAACCCAAAATAGAGAATCAATCTCTAAAATACGGGATATCATATGACTTCAGATCAAATACGCGACTTAATAGTTTCTACAGGACAGACAAAGTCACAATCCCTACAGGTTCACGCCCACACGCTCGTCACCTAGCATGTGCGTCACCTCATTTATCAATACAAAGCAAAATACCGAGATTTTATACCCTCGGGTCTAGATTTACAATCGTTACTTACCTCAATCAGGCCCGAATACTAATTCGCGATGCTCTTGCCCCTCGAATCGGCCTTTGATTGCTCCAAATCTAACCAAAATCAGATTAATATTATCAATATATGCTAGAGAGACGAAACACTTTCGGAAATTATCAAAATTAAGCACAAATCCCAAAATTGGCCAAACCCGACCCCCAGACCCATGTCTCGGAACACGATAAAAATCACATCCCAAGTATCCTCATCCTTCCCCGAGTCTATACATACCAAGAACATTAGAATCGGACCTCAAATTGTCCCTCAAATCCTCGATTCAAAGTCTAGAATCTCATGCCCCCTAATCCGTCAATTTTAGTCATACATTCCCATAAATTTCAGCCCCAAGCAGTCAAATAATATCACATAATGAGTTTTAGGTCCAAAAATCTTACCTCCACGAAGTTCTCTTGATTTCCCTCTTCAAAAACCTCTCTTAAGCTCAAATCCGTATAAAACTGTTAGATGAAATGACCTAAAATTCGTGAAGGTTGATATTTATACTTTCTGCCCAAGAAAACCGCACTTGCAGTCATTTTCTTCGCACCTGCGGTCTCAGGTGCGCACCTGCGAATTTCATTAAGGGATAAAATTCCGCAGTTGCGTTCGTCTAGCCGCACCTGCGGGCTCGCAGGTGCGGTCCTCTTTCTGCATCTGCGACCAACCTCATCAGACAAAAATCTGCACCTGCGACCTACTTTCCGCACCTGCGGTCATTGCACCTGTGGTTCCCTATCCGCAGGTTGATAACTAGGGATTTTACCTTGTTTTACACTCTATCTTGCTTAAGTTTTGGATGGAATTGTATGAAAAGACCCGTAAAAATAATTCTGGCTTAAAATAATGCCCGAACGAGTCCCCGAGTTGTTATAACTGTGGAAATTCTTAAAAACGGACCTTGGTTGTGTAAAAGTACCCTGGGATTTGAAAGAACTTAATTTTCCAGAAATTTGGGTGTTATGCGACGCACTATGCGATCGCATAACGTGTATGCGGACAACATAGTGGTCGCATACACGGGCAGAATGTTTTCAAATTTTGGCCCACCTGAGGGCCATTCTGCGATCCAATATGCGGACCGCATGTCAGGAATGCGATCGCTTTACTGACCGCATATTCGACACGGTCTTTTAATTTTCTAAATTTTTATACTCGACCCCAATTTCATTTAACCTTTGCCCCCTTTCATTTTAACTGGTTTCTAAACAAAATAGAGAGAAGTGAGAGTGGGTTCTAGAGAGAGAAGTCCTCATCTTCCCCAAATTGGTCCTCGATCTCTACTCAGGCTTGAAATTTTATCGAGTAGTCGTCATATTCTTCATCATAAGAGGTAAGTCTTCACCCTATTTTTCTCAAATTCTAGGAATTTAACTAAGAATAAAACACACATAGGTTGGTTCTTGAGGATGAAAAGTTGGGACCTTGCATGCATGTGAATAATCTTCCATAACCTAGTAAAGGGAAGCAAGTAGAGTAATCTTTCACTAAAAAGGGTTTAGTCAATCTAAGGGATCACATAGTGTTTGATAAAATTCTCAAATGAATTCGTGACTCCTAATTCTACGGTAAATATGTCGCATTGTGAACTAGATTGACGGTGCTAGGCGGTTCGGTGAATTGCAATAGAAATTAAAAAGGGAAACTCGACTCCAGGTATGTATGGCTAACTTTAATCTTTGTAAACTCGTTTTGTGGTGTTCGAGCATACGGTACCCGTATTGGTATGAATATGTGCAACTGGTTGACCGAATTGTGTTGAAGCGTGAAGTGTATTACTTGTCTGTCTTTAGTTGATCACCACACTACTATGCTATGTGAAACAATGTTAAAATAATGCCCGAACGAGTCCCCGAGTTATTATATCTGTGGAAATTCTTAAAAACGGACCTTGATTGTGTAAAAGTACCCCAGGATTTGTGGTGTTCGAGCATACGGTACGCGTATTGGTATGAATATGTGCATCTGGTTGACCGAATTGTGTTGAGGCGTGAAGTGTATTACTTGTCTGTCTTTAGTTGATCACCAAACTACTATGCTATGTGAAACGATGCTATTAGGATAATGAATCCAAGAGTATGAATTTATATGCTAAAGGCTGTGTAACAAGTAATTAAAAGGATTTGTGGGGTGATGTAATTGAATAAATAGGTTGTGGCAATATCGTATATGATTCACAATTCGGTAAGGTTTGTTGTGGCACGATTTTCTTTTTATACGTATTGTGGGTTGTAAAGAAGTTGTATTCTTATTGCTGAAATTTTATATGATTGAACTGTGAATTGTCATAGTTGATATGAGATATGATTGCTTGGTGGGATCGGGTTGCGCGCCGCAACAGGAGGGATAAGGGTGATATGTGAGAAGTGATGAGGGTGTGATTGTGATTGTCCGGTGGGATCGGGTTGCATGCTGCAACAGAAACACAACAAATGATTGTGATTGTCCGGTGGGATCGTGTTGCACGCCGCAACAGAAACATAATGAATTATTGTGAATGACAGTTGGATCGGGTTGCACGCCGCAACAGATGAAATAAGGGTGAAATGTTGAGAAGGGACAAGGGTGGAATTGCGATTGTGATTGTGATGAAGTGAAAATTGTGGAACTTCCATTGTGTATCTTTCTATATCTTGTGCAGTGATTGTGTGACTCTCTGTCTGTCTCTTGCCTGTGCATTATTGAGTTTACTTAGAGTAAAGTTTGTTCATACATACCAGTACAATTCAAATGTACTGACGTCCCTTTTCCGGGGGCGCTACATTCTTGTGATAATTGTAGGTGGTTCTATAGCAGGTACTCCAGCCCACCGACAGTAGTGCCTCCTCTTCGTCCTATCAGCTGTTTTGGTGAGCCCCTCTCCTCTCGGGGCCCAGTGTGGTTCATGCCACCTCTTCTTCCGAATTTTTATTTTGGTATTTGTGTAAGGTATAGCCGGAGCCTTGTTACCGGCAAGTATTATATAACTCATTCGTACTCTTAGAGGCTCCGTAGACAGGAAATGTGGGTTATGTACATATGTATTTTGGGTAGTATGACTTGTAGACCACGTAAAGTAAAACTGTGTGTTATGTATATTTTGTAAGTATTGTACCACATGTTGGTAATGACATAATTCTATGATTTAATTTCAGATTGTAAGAATGCGTCTTAATTATAATTGAATAATGTACATCAAAAATTTCGGGGTAATACGTGGGAGGGAAAAAGGAATTCAGGTCCGCTTGAATGGGGCTAGCCGGTCGAGCGCCGGTCATGTCCCTTGGTTTTGGGGCGTGACAACACAAAATAGTCCCAAAGGCTTACGTGTTGTGCTTGTTGCAGGGTTTAGCCAAAAAGGATGACAAATAGTCAAAGACCTGCTCAGAAAGGAGTGAAACTTGCACAAGTACCAAGAAAAACCAAAAAGCAAAAGTCAAATTGACCACCGTGGAGCGCGATCCACTTTATGCGGTCCACGGTGGTGAGATTCAGAGAGTTCATTCCCAAGGCAAGCATCATCGCGGACCACGGTGCATTCTCCACGGACCGCGGTGGTAAGATTCAGAGAGTGGTTTTCAAAGGCTAATATCACCGTGGTCTGCGGTCCATTTTACGAGGTCTGCGGTCATGAGATTCAGAGACCCCAGCACTTGAAGCCCAGTAGACCACCGCGGACCGCGGTCCTTTCTTCGTGGTCCGCGTTGAAGCCACCGTGGCCGCGGTCCATTTTATGCGGACCACTATGGCCAAGTTCAGAGCCTAAGTTTGTTGAGCCAAATAGGCTCACCGCGACCGCGGTCCATCTTGCGCGTTCCGCGGTGACCCCGTAGGGGCATTTTTGTCCGGAATTTTCGGCTGAGTATAAATAGTTTCTTTTCTTATTTTTTAGGGTAAGCTTTGGATCAAATATTTTTTGGGAGCTCGTGGGCGTTTTTCTACAGCAAGTGTTTGTAATTTAGCTAGATTTCAACATTGAATCCTTCAGTTTTATTTTATAATTGAATTGCATGGGTTTTGCTTCATCTATTTCGTTGATTTCTTCATTGATTATGAGTAGCTAAACCCATTAGCTAGGGTTGTGGCCCAACCCTAGTGTGGGTATTTAATGAGTTTTTTAAATTAGAGCTTAGATGTTTATGGGTGATGGATATTTGGGTTGATTTTTTGTTTTCATGTTAAAATTAGTGGTTGCAAACACTAATTGGTGTTCAATTGACTTGGGTCCTTCTTGAGAAAGAGGACTTGAGTCCAGAAAATCAACCCATCAAGGAATTGGGACGAAATCATGAGAATTGATAGTCCCAATTAACGGGTTAAACCTCGAGAGAGTAAAACCCAACTTGAACCTATATTACCTATGCAAATTTGACACCCAATTGACCATGAGAAAGGAAATTAGAGCATAGCCACTCAAACTACCGAGATGAATAGAGTGGGCAGCTTGGGCGCATTGGTTATATCATAATTCCCCAAGTAACATCTCTGCCTTAGATATTAGAATCTGTTATTTACTTACCTAGGTGAAAGTCATGACCCTAGTGCCTTTATCAAATTAGAAAATAACCCAAAAAGACAATAGTTAGCTTAATTGCAATTATAGTAACCTAAACCACAATTATAATATAAAACCCAAAATTATGAGAAGTGTAATCAAGAACACGGAACACTATTAGATCACCTAGAAACTCAACTCCAAAACGTAACTCTCTGTGGAATCGATCCCGACCTTTCGGGTAAAAGCTGCACCGACCCTCATCTTGCTACTTTAATAGTAGTGTGGGTGAGAGCCGATCACTTTTTGGCGCCGTTGTCGGGGAGTTATACGGTGTTGACTATCTACGTGAATAGTAGTGTTAAGTGTTTTTCCTTTCCTTCTGTTTTAACGTTTTTGTTGAATCTATTCAGGTGCAAATGGTGGATCCCCTAGGAATCGTTATTGTGGGGGAGGAGGTATTTGATAACCAAGACGATGAAATCAACCAAGTACCACCTCAAAGAAGGGGCCTACAGGCCAATATTAAAGAGGACATTCCAGATCCTCCCCCGCCATCAACTGCCAGAGCCGCCCCTCGAGTCCTTCCAAACGAGGGGTATGCTAGTGCCATTGTCCCGCCTAGAACTCGGGCGGTAAATTTCCAAATTACCAATGTGATGCTGACATTCTTAGAGCAGCGGGGTTATTTCACCAGAGCCGCACATCAAAATGCCTACAAACATCTTAAGGGCTTCGTAGATACCTGCTGGGGTAGTAAACAAACAAATGTCTCGGAGGATGCATTAAGACTTCGGTTATTCCCCTTTTCTCTTCAAGGGAAGGCTCTTGATTGGCTCGAGCGACTGCCCAACCACTCAGTATCTACTTCGGATGAGCTCGCAGACAAGTTTTTCTTGCTAAATGTTTCTCCCCAAGTCATATGGCGGCGCTCAGAGATGAAATCTTGGCCTTTAAGCAAGAATCCAACAAGCCTTTGTATGAGATATGGGAGATATATCGGACCATGGTTAAGAATGTCCAAACAACGACATGACTGAAGCCATGATCCAACAAACTTTCCACCGAGGGCATAACATTGTCAATCAATGTTTGGTCAATCAGTTGGCCGGGGGAAAATTCATGAAATTGACTTACCCCGAGGCATGTGAGGTATTAGATGAGATGGCTGACACATCGTCAGCTTGGCAAAGCAGAGCAAACATACCTCAGAGTGAGTTCAGTGTCAATAGTCTTCATAAAGAGCTCCAAGAACATGGGCAAGCAATTGCCGAGCTCACTACCACTATGAACCAACTTGTCAAATCCCAACTTCAACAATTGCAAGGGCCAAAGAAAGTAAATTCCATGGAGTGAGTGAATGTCAAATCAAGTCCATTTTACACCAAATTTTACAGATAACTGATATAATACATATAAACCTGTTCCGGGCCCCAGAACCATAATACGGGCTCGGTAACACAGTTTTCACATTAATTATCATTTTCCAAAAAACCTTTATATTTTTCAGAAAACAATTTTCTTTAAAAATTCATTTCTCGGGCTTGGGACCTCGGAATTTGATTCAAGGCATACGCCCAAGTCCCATATTTTCCTACGGAGCCTACGGGACCATCAAATCACGGGTCCGGGTCCGTTTACCAAAATTGTTGACCAAAGTCAACTTTAATCAATTAATTATTAGAAATTTCATTTTTCCTCAAGTTTTCACATAAAAGCTTCCCGGCTACCGGTCCGGGCTATGCACGCATATCTAGGTGAGATTAACGGAGGTTTTCGTGGCCTCAGAATACAGATTTAGCTATTTATACAGGATGACCTTTTGGGTCATCACATGATGTACCCGATTTTAACAAGAGTTCCTTTTCAACTTTGGGTACGAGGGTTGGAGATAAATCGGCCACGAAGTCCGTTAAAATATGAGACTCGATGGCCGTTCGGGGTTGATATTCAATATCGTACCCACTGAGTTCGATGGCCCATTTAGCCAAACGGCCCGACAGTTCAGGCTTATGCAGAACATTACGAAGCGGGTAAGTGGTTAATACACATATGGGTTGACATTGAAAATATGGTTTTAGCTTCCTAGAGGCGCTTATCAGTTCAAGTGCCAATTTCTCTAACTGTGGATATCTAGTTTCTGCTTCTCCCAGAGTTCAACTTACATAATAAATAGGAAATTGCGTACCTTGTTTCGAACCAGGACACCACTTACCGCGATCTCTTAAACTGCCAAGTACAACTAGAGTTTTTCATCTGCCTTTGGGGTGTGAAGTAAAGTTGGGCTCGAGAGATATCGCTTTAACTCCTCTAACTTTTGTTGGCATTCCGAGGTTCAGGCGAAGTCGTTCTTCTTTTTTAGTAGAGAGAAGAATTTGTGGCTCTGATCCGACGACCTCGAGATGAATCGGCCTGAAGCAGTTATCCGCCTTATCACCCTTTGCACGACTTTAACGCTGTCCACGATGGTGATGTATTCGATAGCCTTGATTTTATCGGGGTATATCTCGATTCCCCGATTTGACACCATGAAGCCAAGGAACTTTCCCGAACCGACCCCGAAAGCACATTTATCGGGGTTGAGCTTCATGTTGTATTTACTTAGTATCTCGAAAGTTTCATGCAATTGTTCCAAATGGTCTTCTCTGCAAAGGGACATAACTAGCATGTCATCAATATATACTTCCATTGACTTACCTATTTGTTCTTTGAATATTTTATTTACTAGGCATTGGTAGGTCGCTCCTGCGTTTTTTAGACCAAAGGGCATTACATTATAACAATATGTCCCATATTTGGTGATAAATGAAGTCTTTTCTTGGTCTTTTGGGTTCATTTGAATTTGATTGTTCCCGGAATAGGCGTCGAGAAAACTAAGAATCTCGTGGCCGGTCGTGGCGTCGATCATGCGATCGATGTTTGGCAATGGAAAAGAATATTTGGGACATGCCTTGTTTAAATCTTTGTAATCTACATATGTCCTAAGTTTGTTCCCTTTTTTAGGGACTACGACTACATTGGCTAACCATTCAGGATATTTTACCTCCTGAATAGACCCTATTTTGAGAAGTTTAGTTACCTTGTCCTTTATGAATGCATGATTTACCTCGGACTGGGGTCTTCTCTTTTGTTTCACCGGTCTGAACATAGAGTCCAGGCTTAGCCGATGCGTTGTTATCTCCGGCGGGATCCCTGTCATGTGTAAGTGGGACCAAGCGAAACAATCCATGTTATCAATAAGAAATTGAATAAGCTTCTTCCTGAGTTCGGGGTTTAACCCCGTTCCCAAGTATACCTTTTGCTCAGGCAGATACTCGATTAATATAACCTGCTCTAGCTCTTCGACCGTTGATTTGGTAGCGTCAGAGTCTTGGAAACAACAAAAGTTTGAGGGGTCAAAAAATCTTCCTCTTCTTCCATTTCCTGCTTCCCTGATTCAGTCAGGGCTGGCGGCAAGGAATGCTATTTGTCTTCCTGTTTGCCTTTGACGCTCGACCTTTCCAAGGTTGATAGTGTCGATATAAGTGTTACCTCATCGACCACGAACATTTCTTTTGCAGCATGCTGCTCCCGTAAACTTTTCTTACACCATATAACGTCGAGGATTTCATCATTTGGTAGAGACTGTAAGGGACTGCCCTCATATTGTGGATCCAAGGCCTTCTGAGTAGGGCATTGTAACTCATGTCACCATCAATTACGTGGAACTTGGTATCTTGAATGGTTCCAGCTACGTTCACCGGTAGGATAATCTCTCCTTTAGTTGTCTCACTGGCAATATTGAAGTCGTTTAAGACCTGAGCTGCGGCACGATTGGATCTTGCAGGACGAGCTACTCCACGACCCTCGATCGGATGATATTTGTCGAGTACCTGGATCCACTAAACACGCTTAATCTAAAATTTATTTAATAATATAGAAATTACCAAAGCGTCATTGTGGGGTTGCAAAATTCCTTTTGCTTCTTCGTCGTTGAATGATACGGTGCCTTATGGAACATAATCTCGGGTTCATTTTTCCCTAGTGATTAATACCTTAGTGCATTTGAATATGGGTCCCTACGGAATGTTGACCCCACCGACAATCATATGAATGACATGTTGCGTCTCCTCATATTCCTTTTTTCTATTGGCGTCCCTTTTCTCTGAAATGATTCTTCGCTCGATCACTTAGGAATTCTCACACTCGACCCTCGCTGAATATACGGGCTACCTTCTCCCTTAATTGGGTAAAATCCTCGTTCTTTTGACCATGCGTGCCATGATAATTACACATCAGATTGGCGTTTCTTTGGGAAGGATCGATGAGTATGTGTCTGGGCCATCTAGTATCTTTTATCCTTCTGATTGCTGATACAATACCTGATGCATCGATGCTAAAATTATATTTCGTTAATCAAGGTGCCTCGAGAATTTTTGCTTATAATTCCCCGAGAATTTCGTCCTTGATCACTTCTTCGATCATTCCGGAAGGAATTGCATCCTGGACCATTGTTCCTTCGATCTACGATGTACTATTCATATCGGTCTTTTTTCGAGCTTGGCTCCCTGTTGATGTCCCTCTGATTTTTAGCTACTTATCTATTTGGATGTACTGAACCAGAAGGAGCTCCTAGTTGGTCATCCTCCGCCATGAACTTCTATTGGTATCGATTGTGTACATCTGCCCAAGTTACAGCCGGATACTCGATCAAATTTTGCTTCAACTGACGTGATGCAATCGAACTCCGTTCATTCAACTCCTGAGTGAAATCTTGAATGACCCAATCATCTATGATCGGTGGCAACTCCATGCGTTCCATTTGAAAATGGGATACGAACTCCCTCAGCATTTCATTACCCCCCTGTCTTACCTTAAAAAGATCTGATTTCCTTGTCGCAACCTTTATGGCCCCGGCGTGCACCTTTATGAAAGAATCTGCTAACATGGCAAATGAGTTGATGGAATTTGGTGGTAGGTTGCGGTACCAAATCATTTCTCCCATTGACAGGGTTTATCGAACTTTTTCAATAACACAAATTCGATCTCATCATCTTCCATATCGTTACCCTAGATGGCGCATGTGTAGGAGGTAACATTTTCTTTGGGATCGATGGTCCCATTATATTTAGGTATGACCGGCATACGAAACCTTTTTGGATTGGGTTTTGGAGGCGCACTCGGAAGAAACGGCTTATGTACAAAATTCTTCGAATCCATCCCTTTCAAGATTGGCGGTGCCCCCGATATCTTATCAACTCGGGAGTTGTATGTTTCCACTTTTTTATCATTAGCTTTGATTTTCTTCTCTCCTGACTCGATTCTTTTGGTGAGCTCTTTGAGCATTTTCATTAACGCAAGATTGGTCCCCGATTCGTTACCATTCGACCTTTATGGCACTGCTCGGTACGACGAGTGATTTCCGACTCGACCTTATTTGAATTTCTATGTTGATTTTGTAACTGAGCAATAGCGGCTTGCTGAGCCTGAAGCATCTCGAATATTACTTGGAGAATGAGTCCTCCGTCTCCTCTTCCCTATGTACCTTGGCCACCAGATCGGCCTTCTCTGCGTGCACAACCTTCGAGGTTTGCGCCTAGGTCTTTATTTAAAGCAATGTACCAATTGACATAGACTGGGTTGGCAATCGGTGCTCCTCCGAGATTACCCTGTGGCACCTCGACTGCTTGTGCAATAACATTATCATTTCCCCTATGAAATCCGAGGCCATTGTCACCGTGTGTGGGTGCGTTTGTGAGTTTGACATGTTTTTACCTAAAAGCAAAGATACTTGACAAGAACAAGCGTAAAATAGTGTGTATTATCATAATCAACACTAAATAATCACTATTATCCTTAGCCCCACGGTGGGCGCCAAACTATTTACCCTAAAAATTGAGTAACAATTAAACTTATATTATGATTTTAAGGATATGTGATTTAATACAATACCTACTGATAAACAAAGAATAAAACAGATGAATTAGACAGTAAAATAAACCAAACCAGTATGTAAGCAAAGCCTCGACCTCGATTTGAGACAGTCTTGAGGTAGAATAGTAAGAATAGTAAAAATAGTGCAATTATGATGAACAACAGTGAAATGGCAACAGAGTAGTGAGTGTATATATTTTTATCAGTTAATGATTATTACAAATGAATGGGATTCCTCTTTATATAATAGAGGAGTCCTAACTAAGGTACAATTCTAATTACGGAAGTAAATCCCATGATTGGTACTAATAACTGCTCTTGATTTGATCTGTTTCGGGATTTCCACCATGATCTTCGACTTGCTACAGGTATCCCGCCATTCTGTTATTATGCTTCACTTGAAGACGATCATACTTGATCTCGATTATTACTGGCCTCGATCTCAACGAACACTTCGATCTCTAGGCTTGATGCCTCTTCGAGCTCAGGTCCGACTTATTACGATGCTACCCCCAATGCAACTCCCTTATATCAAGTAAGAAGTAAAATCGGGTAGACCCGAGTTTGCCCGTATACACACACACACACACACACACACACACACACACACATATATATATATAT
>ML246166.1:49433-66892 GCA_005239495.1 Nicotiana undulata | reverse complement strand
ATAGAAGTGATCCAGAGAAACAATCCAACATAATCGACAACGAAACAAGTATAAATGTCAGAAAAGTAAACAATGGCACGGCATCACCCTTCGTGCTTTTAGTCTCTTCCTCATGATGCAATGTAATCAAATATCATGGCACGGCATCACCCTTCGTACTTTTACTCTCTTCCTCACAATGCAATGTACAATGAATCATGGCACGACATTTACCTTCGTGCTTGGAATCAATGAAATCATGGCACGACATTTACCTTTGTGCTTATAATCAATAAAAAAATCATGGCACGGCATCACCCTTCGTACTTTACACTCTTCCTCACTATGCAATGAAATCAAATATCATGGCACGGCATCACCCTTCGTGTTTTACACTCTTCCTCACTATGCAATGTAATCAAATATCATGGCACGACATCACCCTTCGTGCTTTACACTCTTCCTCACCAAACAATAACAGATAAATGGCAAGGAGTACAGCATAGTGGAAATAAGCAATTCAGAACACCCGACAAAGGGGAAAACATCAACTTAATAGCTTAATAAATGCCCGGCAAGGGTCTCAGCTATAACCAATCACCTCAATCACATACTCTACACTTGGATTATCATTCGTATCAACACTTCACAAGCTCAACAGCCAATACTTTCAATCAGGAATAAATTACCAAGTAAAGACAATCTCATGATATGCTAAACATGGAAGAAATACTGCAATTTCTATCGAAATAGACTCACGGGCATGCTTGACACACATTGCATAGGTACTCGTCACCTCACCTATGCAATGAACATGATAATCACTTAGCACATAGCAAATAATACCTATTCCCTCACCAAAATTAGGCAAGACACTTACCTCGGTCCAAAGTATGGCAATCAACCCTTTAAGACCGCATTTCCTTTATATCCGACTCCGAAACAACGTTATCTATGCATAATTAATTTAATAATATCAATAAAGACTCAATAATATAATCCCCTAGCCTAGGTGTTCATTTTCTAGCATTCTTCCAAAAATATCAAAATTTGAACCCGGGCCCACGTGGTCTAAACTCGAGGTTCGGACCAAAATCCGATCACCCATTACCCCACGAGTTCAAATATGTAATTAGTTTTAATATCCGACCTCAAATTGAGGTTGAATCACCCAGTTTTCCCAAAAACCTAACACTACCCAAAAACCCAATTTTCCACTTTGATTTCATGTTTTTAGGCCTAGATTTCTAATGATTAATAATGGAAAGTGGAAGAAAATAGAGTTAAATGTACATACCTATTGAGCTGTCGAGGGAGGAAAGCTTGAATTTCGTCTTTGGGGGTTTGGGGAAGAAGGAAGGAATGAAAGATGGGAGAAATCCCGAAATGATTCTGTTTTGGGACTTAAAAATCGACTGGGCAAAATTACTCTCCGGCGTTCGCGGAGGTTTAGAAATAATGGCCTATGCGTTCGCGGTTGAGGGGCCGCGTTCGCATAGGGTAAGTGACCCCCAGCCCTCCCTTGGACACTAACCCTGTGCGTTCGCGCTCTACGGGATGCGTTCGCATAGGGTCCTAACCCCGAGCCTCCGCGTTCGCACCTTGGAGGGTGCGTTCGCATAGCCTAGTCACCTCTAACCTCCGCGTTCGCACCACACTGGGTGCGTTCGCATAGCACAAATTACCCAGCTCTCCCAGACCCCACTTTTACTCTATGCGTTCGCATCCCCCTGGGTGCGTTCGCATAGAGTCAATACCTGGACACTAGCAATTCATCAAGACACCAGATTTTCCTATCTTTTTACACCCCGTTAGGTACCCAAAACTCACCCGAGCCCTCGGTTCTCAAAACCAAAAACACACACGTCTCCCAATACATCATGCGAACTTGTTCAAGCTTTTAACCCATCAAAATATCATCAAAACAATGAATTAAATTCCAAAATCTATAGAATTTTCTCAAACTTCATAAACTTCCAAATTTCCCATTTTAATCCGAATCACGTCATTTCAAGTCCGTTTTATACCAAATTTCACAGATAAGTCACATAACATATAATAAACCTGTTCCGGACTTCGAAACCATAATACGGGCCCGGAAACACGGTTTTCACATAATAATTCATTTTTAAAATCCTTTATTATTTTCAGAAAATAATTTTCTTTAAAAATTCATTTCTCGGGCTTGGGACCTCGGAATTTGCTTCAGGGCATACGCCCAAGTCCCATATTTTCCTACGGACCCTCCGGGACCGTCACATCACGGGTCCGGGTCCGTTTACCAAAAATGTTGACCAAAGTTAACTTTATTCAATTATTCGATTCAAAGTTCCATTTTTATCACATTTTCACATAGCAGCTTCCCACCTACATGCCCGGGCTGCGCACGCATATCGAGGTGAGATTAACGAAGTCTTTCGGGGCCTCGGAATACAGATTTAGCTAGAATTACTTAGGATGACCTTTTGGGTCATCACGGTATGCGAGGGACCACCAATATTTATGCATAGAAACATGATTAGCAGAGAAGGTTGGATAACTATAAGAAGCAAAAGCTAAAGTAGATTTCCCAAAATTCACTTCAAGTTCATATACACGTCGCCCATAGTTGCAGGAATAGTAAAATAATGACACAAAATCTCAACCAATAATCAAACATATATTCATAGTAGATATAAAATAACCAAGAGATTTGTTATATTCAATTTGGATAAACACCAAATCCAAGAACATGTGCGATATAAGGCAACAACTTCAATTTTTACTATTAGTTACAAACATTTATAAACTAAATTAGCAATTTTTGTGTAAATTTGGTTAACTTAGTTGTTACGACACACTGGAGTAATGCTACAGAAATACCTGTCTATAAAATGGATTAGTCCACCTGAAAAAGCATAAATTTGTCTCAACTTATTATCAGAAAAAACAAAGAACAATTTGACACGACCCAAATTCCCAAAATTTAGGGATCGTGATGGCGCCTAACACCACACTTGCTAGGCAAGCCAATGTTAGAGTTCGATTAGCTATTTACCTTTGAGTATCCATTTAAATATAATAAGCAATTATAAAATAAACTTAAGCTACTGACTTTCAATGAATAATTCCAAACATAAAATAATAAACGCTTAAATAAACCGAGCCACAAACTAATTATATAAGTAACTCTAGAACTACCCTAGGGTCTGGTGTCACAATTCACGAACTACTAAAGAATACTACAAATAATGGGCTGAAAAAATAATGTAACTGTTCTGAATATAATAAAACAGTTTTATAAAAATAGGAGAAGACTCTCGAGATCTGCGAACATCGGCAGATATACCTCGTGTCTCCGAATAAATGAATAGCCGCTCTAAATATCTCTATTGTTGGTCGATACATGGATCTGAACAAAAGAGTGCAGAGTGTAGTATCAGTACAACCGACCCCATGCACTGAGTAAGTGCCGAGCCTAACCTCGACGAAGTAGTGACGAGGCTACGACGGGGCATTAACAACATATAACTTGTGACAATAATATATACAATAACGCAATAAAATAATTCTACACGAACAAGAAAAAAATATAACTGAGACAATAAATATAAAGCAAGAAGGAAATCTTAAACAAATAAATAAATAAATACTGCAACAACAATAAAATAACTCGACCGCCTTTTCTAGGCCTCAGCTCTAACCAACTCTCAAATAATTTCCAAGTTTTCAAACTCTAACTTTAAATAAAAATAGTGCAAAAATATGAAAAATAGTAATATAAAATGGTAGTTTTCAAATCTTGGTTTTTCCTTGAAAATCATTAAAAATATAATTGTCCTCCCTTATTGCTCCTTGTTGCGGCGTGCAACCCGATCTCACCAGACATATTATATCAATTTATTCACCCGTATCACGATTAATTTATTGACCCGTATCACAATCAGTTATCCACCTTTATCACAGTCCCCTTATCACCGCCTTTCAAGTCAAAGCCTTTCACAATATTTATGTCTCGACAAATTGTAAACAGAACAAGTTTCACTTTAAAATAATAGTAAAAGTAGAGTATGAAATAATGACAATAAAACAATGAGTGTTCCAGCCTTTATTTTATAAACAGTAAAACATGCATATTCTCCCTTATCATTGTCTTGTTGCGGCGTGCAACCCGATCCCACCTATTCACAATATCACAATCAATTATCCACCCTTATCACAACCCCCTTATCACATCCCCTTATCATACCAATTTTGTTTATTCATCAAAAACTTTCACAGTTTAGGCCAAGCCTTTCACAACACTTTTATTTCAACCAATTTCAAACAGAAAATAGTATAGCTCGTAAGCTTCAACCAATATCGTTTCACAATAAAACCAACCAGAATATATGTAAACACCGTAACGTTGTCAACCCAGCTCAGTCTTTATGTACCATGATAAAATCAAGAGAACAACCAACACTTTTAATACACTTGCAACAACAATTGGCGACAATTAATTGAAACCAAACAACCACGTAAACCTCAACAATCATAAAACAGTTAAACTGCATTCCTCATCACTTCCTCAATATTATCAAAAATGAAACCAACAGGAACATATGTATATATATATAATTCATAAAAACAATGCCAAACCGCTCAACCGTTTTGTAGCACAAGAAATCCAGCGAAAACAACCAATACTCTTTCCAAAATAACCACAACAATATCTAACAATAAAATAACAAGGCCAAGTAGTCATAGAAACAATAATGGACATAGAACAATTAAGACAAGAATCAATTAAGTTGGGAACGGGAAATTGGGTGGTGCATAGATACTCGTCACCTCACTTATACACCACGCCCATGCATTTCACATAGCAAACAAGTGGGGATTCCTATTCCCTCGAGTCAAAGTTAGACCAAACACTTACCTCAATTTCGCAGGCCACTCACTGCTCAATTACAGCTTTTCCTTTAGAATCTTGCTCTAATTTGCTCGAATCTAATCATAATGAACTCAATATCATTAATTAAGTCTAAAGGAACTAACTTTATTGAAAATTATAATTTTTCCTATGTTTTCTAAAAAAAAGTGAAAACCCGACCCCGGGCCCGCTTGGTCTAAACTCGGGGTTCGGATCAAATTAAGTTTACCCATTTACCCACAAACCCAAATATACAATTAGTTTTGAAATCCGATCTCAATTCGAGGTAAAGATTCGATTCTTACAAAATTCCCTAATTTTACCCAAACCCTCAATTTTTACCATGAAAATTCTTAGTTTTTGATTTAAAAGTGATGAAAACAATGAGTAATTGAAAGAGTAAAGTTTAGAATTGATTATATATGACTTGGGGATGATATTTGGTGAAGAAATTCGTTCCTAGGGATGTGGGGTTCGAAAATTTGAAGAAGAAGAAGTCCGTCCGTTTTATATATATTTTTTTGCCAGTTATTTTGCCTCGTTTCTCGTGTCAAATGTTCCCGAAACCCAATTTTTATGTGTCCAATGGATTTCTGGTGATATTCTAGTCAAGTTAGGATTTTGAATCACTCAATTTGACCTTATAATGAAGGAGATATGTAGGTTTTAATACTTGCAAATAGTGCAGATTTTTAATACGCCGTCAGGGGTAATTTCGTAATTAACCTGAAAAATCTGGCAACCTTAGTAAAATGATCATAAAATCCTCACACGATGTCCAAATTCGATCATTCTTTTTGCTACGGGTCCGTAATTACGATAAGAATATAATACTTTATTCAAAATAGAAATCGGAGCTCATTTGTTCAATATGATATCATTTATGCTTAAAGAAATGACGTCGAAACATAAGAAAGAACGAGCGCAACACAACCCAAACCTATTTAAAACTCACCCGAGCCCTTGGGGCTCTAAACCAAACATGCACGCAAGTCTAAAAATATCATATGGACTTGCCCGTGCGATCAATCATGAAAATAACATGTAAAACTATGAATTAAATCTCAAAACTCATCATTTTCATCAAGAACATTTAAAGTTCATAACTTTTCAACCGAATGTCTGAATCACGTCAAACGAACTCCGTTTTTTACCAAATTTCACATTAAACCTTTAAATACTATAACAAATATGTACCGGGCTTCGGAACCAAAATACAGGCCCGATACCAATGGTTTCAAATATTAATTATTTTCTTTATTTCATTAATATTTCAGCAAAACAATTTCTTTCAAAAATTGATTTCTAAAGCTTGGGACCTCGGAATTCATTTCCGGGCATACGGCCAGTTCCATATTTTACTGCGAATCTCCCAGGATCGTCGGAATATAGATCCGTATCCGTTTACTCAAAATGTTGACTCAAGTCAACTAAAACTAAAATTTTAATTCTAAAAATTATTATTTCTTATATTTTAATATAAAAGCTTTCCGGTTTCACGCCCGGACTGCGCACACAAATCAAGGTAGTTAAAATTAATCTTTTTATGGCTAATAAGCCTAGAATGGAGTCTAAATTCATGAAATGGCCCATTGGGTCATCACAATCTCCACCTCTAAAACAAACGTTCGTCCTCGAACGGACATAGAAGATTACCTGAATTTGCAAACAAGTGTGGATATTTACTATGCATGTCCTACTCGGACTCCCAAGTAGCTGCCTCAACGGGGTGGCCTCTCCACTGCACTCGAACTGAAGGATAACTCTCAGACCTCAACTGACAAACATGCCGGTCTAAAATAGCTACCTGTTCCTCCTCATAAGTCAAATCTTTGTCCAATTTGACAGAACTGAAATCTAACACGTGGGACGGGTCACCATGAAGGCGAACAATCTCTCGAATATATAACTCAGCCAACCGCTCTGAAGTATAAGTACTCGCCACAGGAATGAAGTGTGCTGATTTAGTCAGCTTATCCACAATAACCCAAACTGCGTCAAATTTCCTCTGAGTCCGTGGGAGCCCAACAACGAAGTCCATAGTGATACGCTCTCACTTTCACTCAGGAATCTCTATCTGCTGTAGCAAACCACCAGGTCTCTGATGTTCATACTTTAACTGCTGACAATTTAAGCAACGAGCCACATACGCCACAATGTCCTTTTTCATCCTTCTCCACCAATAATGTTGCCTAAAATCTTGGTACATTTTAGCTGCCCCTGGGTGAATGGAATACTTAGAACTGTGAGCCTCCTAAAGGATCAACTCACGAAGGCCATCAACATTTGGCACACATAGCCAACCCTGTATCCTCAAAACACCATCATCTCCAACTATAACCTGCTTGGCATCACCGTGTCAAACTGTGTCCGTAAGAACAGCCAAATGTGGGTCACCATCCTGCCGCTTCTGGATATGCTCGATTAGAGAAGACCGAGCGAATGTACGAGCTAGAACACTGCTGGGGGAAATATCCAACCTCACGAACTGATTAGCCAAGGTCTGAATATTTGAAGCTAACGGCCTCTCACCAACTGGAATATACACAAGGCTACCCATACTCACCGCCTCTATTTTCTTAATAGTTGTTCATAGCCAATTACGGAATTATCAACAGCTTCACGTTAACAATAATCCCCTTTCAACCTTCACAATACTGATGACGAGGTGAGATTCATGAAGACCTCATAATTATATACCCGACTTAAAGTGTCTCATTTAATGCCACATGAGCGGCACATACCTCGCAGGTCAAAGCTCAATAATTCTGACACGGATTTGGCAAATTATACACAGTTAATTAATTAGTTTATTTCTTTCTTTATTTATTTAATTATTATTAGTATTACTTTTATTATCATTATTTATTCATTTATTATTGTGATCATTATTATTTTATACATAAATTTTTGAATAAGACTAACAGGCATGACTCCCTACCAGTACTATAGTAAAGTTTTAATTCACAAAGGAGACTTTAAACACAAGAATTTCTATCACAAGGACCTCGTCCCTACATAACTTCCACCGCGGCTCGTAGCCCGATTTAAACATCTCAAATCATATTACAATGGGAGGATCTCGTCCTCAATTCTGAATCACAAGCAACATGCGTATCGTGCCAATCAAAAACATTCCATTTCCTTCCTTTAAATACTTTCCATTAAACAAAATTACAACACGTGATGCTAGACGCAGTTATTTCCATTGGATTTCTCAATACAAGTATTCACATAAGTAGATTTTTGAGTTACGAAGCTCACCCGAGAGTAGAGCATATTAGAAGAATTTTTATTGGATACACATGACCGTATTAAGTTCAGGAAATCATCACTTTATACTAATTAGAGATTGCTCTTGAAATGACACCATCTAATGTATCGACCTCAACCATACCATAGAAAATATATCAGCAGGCTGGGTCTCCACCTCTAGGAATCTTACCTCCACTTTTGACATTCCGACTCCTTTTTCCCTAGCTGGTCACGTAAGTTAATTGTAAATGCAATGGGGCACGTAGCCTGAGTGCACTGATGAAATATGACTCTCCCAAGTCTAGGACAGTTATCACTTGCCGAAATGAAGTATCGACTTGCCCTGAGTCGCACAAGAGTTTACAGTCATAATTGAGTCCTTTAATGAGTCTGTGGACTTGCTCACTGGCTAGATAAACCGAAGTAGGAGTATGACGGCTAACTTACCGAACTTGATGGCATATTCCGACACCGTCATAGTGACTTGACGCAACCGTTCAAACCTAAGCGCCACGCAAAATGGAAAGTTCGAGAAACAAACTATTTCAAAAGCATTATGAGAACTGAGTCAAATAGTTGGTGTTGCAATGACTGGCCGTCCTCTTCGTAGGCTTGCCTCAACAATCGGCGACCAATTTCTTCTGTACCATGTTGACTCAACACTGCTGAGCTACCCCACGTATTCATGTACCCTTCGTTATTCCTTGGGGTAACTCTTATCCTTATTGATGCACAATGACCCCAAACGTAAAGCTCTACACAGATAATTCTTGGCACGAACCATATAGTCTAGAAGCTCGTCAACCACTGTACTCCCTCTGGAGCACCCCAAAATCCGCAACCGTGACTTCCACGCTGAGTAGACCTTCTTTAGATTTAAAGTTGTTCGAATAACTCCTTTGGTACTGAGGTATAGGGTTATTAAGAAGACTGACATACCGAAATTCCCAGCTTTATCTCTTGCAACATCTCTGGCCTTATACATTCCAAGCCAAAACCGATATAACACATGACCCCGCAATCTATTCCTTGACGGTGGACTTTTCCACTTGGCACGAAGTCATAGGTCACAATGCCTGATAATCTAAAATGTTAAACTTCACGGCTCATTTAAATCGACCCCGTTGCTTTCAACTATTCCCTTGTTATGCAACACTGGAGTAGCTATAAATCCTTCTGTGATATGGGCTAGTCCAACATGTACCGACTGAGCTAGAACCTCCGCGTCTAGATCCATTTGAGACTGTACAATAGGTGTTGATGTTCGAGCTTTAGACTAAGCTTCGCTTCTGTCTCTTCCCCTAATCGTAGCTATCATTGGGGCTTCACCTCTTGTCCGGTTGTAGACGCTTTGTGTGTTGTCGAGATTTGTGAGAGGACAAAAATAGACGAGTTCAATCATCAATGATAGAATAAATTCGCACGATAGAGTAGAATAGAAGTGAAATTTTTCCTAACTTCATAGCCTCAGAGAGATAAGTACAGATGTCTCCGTACCTATCCTTCAGACTCTACCAAGTTTGTTCGTGAATTGTGAGACCTAAGAGACCTAGTGCTTTGATACCAACTTGACACGACCCAAATTCCCAACCTTAGGGATCGTGATGGCGTCTAACACCACACTTGCTAGGCAAGCCAATGTTAGAGTTCGATTAGCTATTTACCTTTGATTATCCATTTAAACGTAATAAACAATTATAAAATAAACTTAAGCTACTGACTCTCAATGATTAATTCCAAACATAAAATAATAAACGCTTAAATAAACCGAGTCACGAACTAATTATATAAGTAACTCTAGAACTACCATAGGGTCTGGTGTCACAATTCACGAACTACTAAAGAATACTACAAATAATGGGCTGAAACAATAATGTAACTGTTCTGAATATAATAAAACAGTTTTATAAAAATAGGAGAAGACTCTCGAGATCTGCGAACGCCGGCAAATATATCTCGTGTCTCCGAATAAATGAATAGCCGCTCTAAATATCTCTATTGCTGGTCGATACCTGGATCTGCACAAAAGAGTACAGAGTGTAGTATCAGTACAACCGACCCCATGTACTGAGTAAGTGACGAGCCTAACCTCGACGAAGTAGTGACGAGGCTACGACGGGGCATTAACAACATATAACTTGTGACAATAATATATACAATAACGCAATAAAATAATTCTACACGAACAAGAAAAAAATATAACTGAGACAATAAATATAAAGCAAGAAGGAAATCTTAAACAAATAAATAAATAAATACTGCAACAACAATAAAATAACTCAGCCGCCTTTTCTAGGCCTCAACTATAACCAACTCTCAAATAATTTCCAAGTTTTCAAACTCTAACTTTAAATAAAAATAGTGCAAAAATATGAAAAATAGTAATATAAAATGGTAGTTTTCAAATCTTGGTTTTTCTTTGAAAATCACTAAAAATATAATTTCCCTCCCTTATTTCTCCTTGTTGCGGCGTGCAACGCGATCCCACCAGATATATCATATCAATTTATTCACCCGTATAACAATCAATTATCCACCCTTATCACAGCCCCCTTATCACAACCCCCTTATCACCGCCTTTCAAGTCAAAGCCTTTCACAATATTTATGTCTCGACAAATTGTAAACAGAACAAGTTTCACTTTAAAATAATAGTAAAAGCAGAGTATGGAATAATGACAATAAAACAATGAGTATTCCAGCCTTTATTTTATAAACAGTAAAACATGCATATTCTCCCTTATCATTGTCTTGTTGTGGCGTGCAACCCGATCCCACATATTCACAATATCACAATCAATCATCCACCCTTATCACAACCCCCTTATCACACCAATTTTGTTTATTCATAAAAAACTTTCACAGTTCAGGCCTAGCCTTTCACAACACTTTTATTTCAACCAATTTCAAACAGAAAACAGTATAATCCGTAAGCTTCAACCAATATCATTTTACAATAAAACTAACCAGAATATATGTAAACACCGTAACGTTGTCAACCCAGCTCAGTCTTTATGTACCATGATAAAATCAAGAGAACATCCAACACTTTTAATACACTTGCCACAACAATTGGCGACAATTAATTGAAACCAAACAACCACGTAAACCTCAGCAATCATAAAACAGTTAAACTGCATTCCTCATCACTTCCTCAATATTATCAAAAATGAAACCAACAGGAACATATGTATATATATATAATTCATAAAAACAATGCCAAATCGCTCAACCGTTTTATACCACAAAGAATCCAGCTAAAACAACCAATACTCTTTTCAAAATAACCAGAATAATATCTAACAATAAAATAACAAGTCCAAGTAGTCATAGAAACAATAATGGACATAGAACAATTAAGACAATAATCAATTAAGTTGGGAACGAGAAAGGGTTCATGCTTAACAGGCAAATTGGGTGGTGCATAGATACTCGTCACCTCACCTATACACCACGCCCATGCATTTCACATAGCAAAAAAGTGGGGATTCCTATTCCCTCAAGTCAAAGTTAGACAAAACACTTACCTCAATTTCGCAGGCCACTCACTGCTCAATTACAACTTTTCCTTTAGAATCTTGCTCTAATTTTCTCGAATCTAATCATAATTAACTCAATATCATTAATTAAGGCTAAATGAACTAACTTTATTGAAAATTACAATTTTTCCTAAGTTTTCTAAAAAAAAAAGTGAAAACCCGACCCTAGACCCTCTTGGTCTAAATTCGGGGTTCGGACCAAATTACGTTTACCCATTCACCCACGAACCCAAATATATAATTAGTTTCGAAATCCGACCTCAATTCGAGGTAAAGATTCGATTTTTACAAAATTTCCTAATTCTACCCAAACCCTCAATTTTTACCATGAAAATTCTTAGTTTTTGATTTAAAAGTGATGAAAAACAATGGGTAATTGAAAGAGTAAAGTTTAGAATTGATTACCTATGACTTGGGGATGATATTTGGTGAAGAAATTCGTTCTTTAGGCTGTGGGGTTCGAAAATTTGAAGAAGAAGAAGTCTGCCCATACTATATATATTTTTCTGCCAGCTATTTTGCCTCGTTTCTCGTGCCAAACAATCCTGAAACTCATTTTTATGTGTCAAATGGATTCCTTGTAAAATTCTAGTCAAGTTAGGCTTTTGAATCACTCAATTTGACCTTATAATGAAGGAGATATGTTGGTTTTAATATTTGCAAATAGTGCAGATTTTTAATACGTCGTTAGGGGAAATTTCGTAATTAACCTGAAAAATCTGGCAACCTTAGTAAAATGACCATAAAATTCACATACGGTGTCCAAATTTGATGATTCTTTTTACTACGCGTCCGTAATTATGATACGGATATAATACTTAATTCAAAACAGAAATCGGAGATCATTTGTTCAATATGATATCATTTATGCTTGAAGAAACGATGTCGAAACATAAGAAAGAACGAGCGCAACACGACCCAAACCTATTTGAAACTCACCCAAGCCCTCGGGGCTGTAAACCAAATATGCATGCAAGTCTAAAAATATCATACGGACTTGTTCGTGCGATCAAATCATGAAAATAACATGTAAAACTATGAATTAAACCTCCAAACTCATCATTTTCATCAAGAACACTTAAAGTTCATAACTTTTCAACCGAATGTCTGAATCACGTCAAACGAACTCCGTTTTTTCACCAAATTTTACAGTAAACCTTTAAATACTATAACAAATCTGTACCGGGCTCCGGAACTAAAATATGGGCCCGATACCAATGGTTTCAAAAATTAATTCTTTTCTTTATTTCATTAATATTTCAACAAAATAATTTCTTTCAAAAATTGATTTCTAAGGCTTGGGACCTCAGAATTCATTTTCGGGCATACGCCCAGTCCCATATTTTAATGCGGACCTTTCGGGATCGTCGGAATTTAGATCCGTGTCCTTTTACTCAAAATGTTGACTCAAGTCAACTAAAACCAAATTTTTAATTCTAAAAATTATTATTTCTTATATTTTAACATAAAAGCTTTCCGATTTTACGCTCGGACTGTCCACGCAAATTGAGGTAGTTAAAATTAATCTTTTTATGGCTAATAAACCTAGAACGAAGTCTCAATTCATAAAATGACCCCTTGGGTCATCACACAGTTATACATATGTGTAGTTCACATTAATTAAGAAATCACCTTTTGTTGTGTATTTTGGATCAGAAATATATGAGAACATGAGCAAGTTAGTCGTGTTTGTTGATATAAACGACGACTCACATGGATAATCAGGATCTTGGAAATACCCAATCCTTGTTAGCATAATCTATATAACAATTTTAAGTCTTAGATGAAATGCATACATTAAAAATATTGATTCTCATCAAGATTTTATGTCACTTACAAATATAACAGTGATGTTGTTGCAAGAAAAAACACCTTCTTCAGAAGCTACATGTTCCTTTACAGCTGAGGCAAAGTTCTATGTTGCATACTTAAGGTAACTTTTTTTACTTGTAGAAATAAATGTATGTTGCGGACTATTAGATAAAATAATAAGTACAATATTTGATACTCTTAGTAAAACAAAAGAATGTGAAACGCTAGAAGATTTTACGCTATTCTTTGAAGACTCTACTCTGCCCTCCGCTTCTTTTAATTTTGTTCACTTCGGGAAGTAATCATTTGGACCAACTTCATGTTTTAATTTCTTTCCTCAGCGTGCATATGTCTAGTCAAAAGATAGAGGGCTTCGTTTATATTTTTGGAACTGACACATTATACCACATTTTTTTTGTATTGAACAAGTTTTTGTTCCATTAATACCTTTTTTTCTTCTTTCTGAAACTTGACACAAAATTTAACAGGGAATGGAACTTCTTCTTCCGCTCCCCCCCTCCCCTTTCTTTTCATTTGAAGCTCACATTTGAGACTCGACTTTAACTACATAAAATATGAGCAATTTTTACGATATATACATTCGTACAAATTGGCATTCATTTCCACAAAGTAGTAATGGGCGTGGTTGTATTCTACAACTATTTAATACTTCACAAATGACAATATATATGATTAATGTACATGGCCAGTTAGGGGTTTAAGATCAAGTTTACCTTCTTCGACCTTTTTCTTGACGTGATTTTCTCGGGCTTTCTGCATGTATCTCATTGCCAATACTTGCGTGAATGCGGCCGCCTTACAAAAAAACTCAATTAGTTAAAATGACTAAGTTATTCCGTATATGACTTTAATATACTTACGCATATATAAACAATGATAAATAGAAAGTGAGTATAAAGTTTTAAACAATACCTTTTCATCCATCAGAACAATCTCAATTGAAAAGGGGTTTTCAGGCCTATCGCGATCCGGATTTTTCCAAAGCCTAACAATACGAACCTTTAACTTCCAATTTATTGACTTGCTGTTAATTTCACTAAAGAAATTGATTTCAGCCGCCATAATATCCTGAAATAGATAGAGGAATTTGTAAATATAAGTAGAAACTAAAACTGCACGAAAATATCTGTTAAAGGAATACAATTCCATCACGGAATAAAGATTAATCATGAAATATAAATCATACCAATTACCTCTTGTAGTCTAGAATTGTTGTTTGATATGCACGCGATGGAGAAAGAACAAAACTATATACTGTAAAAGTAGAACTGATTTGATAAAAATGTGAAATCATGTTACTGAAATCGTTGGCAGAAGAGTTTGTGGGTAAGTAGTTGATATCGTGGTGAGACATCGTGAGATTGAGGTGCAGAATTTAGAGGATGAAATTTTTAGGGCAAAAAATAAAAATAGCGTTCCCAATTGCCGTTCTTGTTTCAAAATGTATCTATATACCTATTTAATAGGAATGGGTTTTTTTTTGGCAAAAAGCGTAGAAACTACCGGCTTCTTTTCAAACTGTATCTATACCTATTTAATAGGAATGACTTTTTTTATTTGGCAAAAACGTAGAAACTACAGGCTTCTTTTTTCAAATATAAAATAATAACGTAGAAGCTGCTTCTTTTAAAAAAAATATAGAATACCTAATTAATTATTTTTAAATTCAAAATTTTAAAAGAGAAACTAATTTTACCTAACTTTAACTAATTTGTCCTAAATAAACCACATGGCATTTTATATGTGGAACACTTGGCAAATTTATAAGGCTGACTTTTTCCTTTTAAGTAAATATAGATAGATATAAATTAGGGACATGAATAGTTGTTAATATTATTTTATTAATAAAACATATATTTTTAGTTTTGTTAATCGCGTCTGCCTTTTAAAAAAAAAATTAAGTGGTATAATTTTAAGGGAAAAAGGTCAGATTTGTCCCTTTAATAAATTGTTCACGTTTATACCTAATTCTACTATCGGTTCAATAAAGTCCCTACCGTTAAGAAAGTAGACAAAACCAGCCCCAACCCTAACGGTTGTCCACTGTGGCAAAGGACCCCACAATAAAAAATGCCACATAATTAATTCTAAATTTTTATTCTTTTTCATTTTCTTCTTTTTCTCTCTTATTTTCTCAAACATATGAATCTGTTGCCCTCCACCATTAGAGCAACCTTAACCACTAAACCTGTGAAAGAATTGAGTATATAAGATTTTGCGGTGTCACCTTGAACCATCGTCCTCCACCTTGAACCACTAACCTTCCACCACCATTTTCAACCTCTGTCGACTTTCCCTCAAGGGATACAAAGTTGACCAAAAATCACAGGCCAAAACGCATAGGGACAGAGGGCCGGAACCGGAATAAAACAAAGTCAAAGGGGAAGATATCAAGATGCTTCTACCAATAGCAACAGATGTCGGAGCAACTTCCGACAATATAATGATGGTGGATCCACTTCCATCCCGTCCTTATGATTTTTGTACATATCTATGTGTGTTTATGTGTTTTTCCAATCTACTATTTTTAGGGCCAATGATGCTCGTCGGCGTTTTGATTTTTTTATCAGGATCTGTATATGGGTAGGCAAAGCGTGGTTAAAGAGTTTAGAGACAAGTGGCTTCCAGTGGTGTTCAGATAAATCTAACTTCTAGTGGTGGTGAATATTTTTTGGTAGGTAGCAGGAGAATATAGTAGGAGTGAGAGAGATTGTTTTTAGATATTAGTCGGCCGATTGATATCGCCGGCACCGACAGAGGGACCATTTTTTCCGGTGAATTTTCTACTATAATGGTGGAGGGCAACCGATAAGGGAGAGAGAGGGAAAGGATTCTTATGGTAGGGAAAGAGATAGAGAAAAAAGAGAAAAGAAAAAAAAATAAGAATTTAGATTGAAAAAGAAATATTAACAAAAGAAGGTAAGGTGTGGGTTATTTTACGTGTCATTTTTTATAGTGGGGTCCATTGCCACAATGGACAACAGTTAAGGTTGAGGCTGTTTTTGTTTATTTTCTTAACGGTAGTGACTTTTTTTAACCGATAGCAGAATTAAGTATAAACGTTGACAATTATTAAAGTAGAGGGACAAATCTGGTCTTTTTCTCTAATTTTAATTTGTGGTGAT
Source organism: Nicotiana undulata (assembly GCA_005239495.1). Lineage (NCBI taxonomy): Eukaryota > Viridiplantae > Streptophyta > Magnoliopsida > Solanales > Solanaceae > Nicotiana > Nicotiana undulata. The sequence goes on along the minus strand of ML246166.1, from coordinate 50,268 downwards.
TCAAGGGGTCATTTTATGAATTTAGACTCCATTCCATGCTTAATATCCACAAAAAGACTAATTTTAAATACCGCGATTTACGTGCGCAGTCCGGTCATGAAACCGGAAAGCTTTTATGTGAAAATAGGAGAAAAGTAAATTCTAGAATTAATATTTGATTAATATTGACTTTGGTCAATATTGTGAGTAAATGGACCTGAATCTGTGTTCCGACAATCTCGGAAGGTCCGCAGTAAAATATGAGACTTGGGCGTATGCCCGAAAATGAATTCTGAGGTCCTAAGCCATAGAAATCAATTTTTGAAAGAAATTGCTTTGTTGAAATATTTATGAAATAAAGAAAAGAATTGATGTTTGAAATCATTGGTATCGGACCCGTATTTTCGTTCCGTAGACCGGTATAGATTTTTTATAGTATTTAAGGCTTGACTGTGAAATTTGGTGAAAAACAGAGTTCGTTTGACGTGATTCGGACATCCGGTTGAGAAATTATGAACTTTAAGAGTTCTTGATGAAAATGATGCGTTTTGAGGTTTAATTTATATTTTTACATGTTATTTTCATGATTCGATCGCAGGAGAAAGTCCGTATGATATTTTTAGACTTGCGTGCATGTTCTTTTAGAGCCCCGAGGGCTCGGGTGAGTTTCGGATAGGCCACGGGGTGTTTTCACTTAAAGAAAGTTGCTGGTTTTCTATTTCTGGTGCCCAGTGATTTAGTTCTCCGCGTTCGCGTTGGCTCTATAGCGAACGCATAGGGTAGAGTACACTGGGCCATTCTTGTTCATCGCGAACGTGGAGCCAAGGGTGTGAACGCGAAGCCTTGGGGGGGGGGG
>ML246166.1:0-36637 GCA_005239495.1 Nicotiana undulata | reverse complement strand
GTCTTGGCGTGACAATCAAGAATAGCATAGTGCAGAGATAACCAGTCCATACCCAGAATAATGTCGAAATCTACCATGCTAAGTAATAATAAGCCAGCTCTGGTCTCAAAACCGCTGATAGAAATCAAATACGACCGATATATGCGGTCCACAACAAGAGAATCTCCCACAGGAGTAGAAACATATACGGGGGAACTCAAAGAATCCCGAGATATCCCCAAATAAGAGGCGAAATAAGATGACACATATGAATATGTGGAACCTGGGTCAAATAATACCGATGCATACCTATGACAAACGGGAACAATACCTGTGATAACCGAGTCTGAAGCAATGTCCTCGTATCGAGCTGGAAGGGCATAGTATCTGGCCTGACCTCCCCCTCTAGGACGACCTCGTCCTCCCCGACCTCCACCTTGAGCTGCCTGAGATGGTTAGGCAGCAGCTAGGGCTGAAAGTATGGCTGGGGGACCTGGTGGAAGACGTGGTACCTGATAAGTCTCTGGTGGTGCACCCCTCCTAATTCTAGGACAATCCTTGATCACACGACGAGGGTCACCACATCCAAAACAACCCCTCTGAGGGCGTGGCTGCTGACTCTGAACTGGCCTGATGGACTGGCCGGTGATAGCACCTCGAGCAGGAGGCGCCTGAGATACTGGTGGTGCATAATAAGGCTCCCGAGGTCTAGGAGGTGCTGGAATACCACTGGCTGCTGGAAGAGCTGAATGTACCGGGCGACTCACAAAACCCCTACCATAGCGTGCTGCTGATGCACGAGCTCCTGAGAAATGACCCGTCTCTCGAGACCTCTTGGCCTCTCTCTCCTCTCTGTCCCGGGTTAGCATACTTTCAATCCTCCTAGCAATGCTCACGGCCTGTTGGTAAGTGATATCAGTCTCCAACTCCCTGGCCATACTAGTACGAATGCTAGGATGGAGTCCCTCAATAAAACGGTGAACTCTCTCTCTGACACTAGATACCAAAGCTGATGCATGTCGTGCCAAGTCACTGAACCAGACCACATACTCCGACACGGCCATAGTACCCTGGCGTAGCTGCTCAAACTCCGCACGCCAAGCATCCCTGAGACTCTGAGGGACGAACTCAAGTAGAAACATCTCTGAAAACTGAGCCCAAGTAAGTGAGGCTGCCTCGTCCGGACTACTAAGCTCAAATGCACGCCACCACTGATAGGCTGCTCCTCTCAGCTGAAAAGTAGTGAAAGAGACCCCACTCGTCTCCACAATACCCATGGTACGAAGGATGCGATGACACTCCTCCAGAAAACCCAAAGTGTCATCTGAAGCTAAACCGCTGAACTCAGGTGGGTGGTACTTCTTGTACCTCTCAAGACGGAGCTGCTCAGACTCAGATGCAGCTGCTCTGGCCTCAGGCTGAACTGGAGCTGCTGGAGGCATAGGAATATACTCTGGGACCTGCCCCATGTGAACCCTCTACTCAGGAGTACGGGCTGTGGGAGTCTGTGTCCCTCCCCCGGCCTGGGATGTAGCTGGGGCTAGCGGAAGTAGTCCCGCCTGAGACAGAGTACTGAAAGCACTCATGAACTGGGCCAAAGTCTCCTGGAGGGCTGGAGTGATAGTAGGGACCTCCGGTGCCCCTCCAACTGCAGCTGCTGGGGGATCCTCCGTCACTACTATAGCCGGTGCTCGGGCTGCACTGCGTGCTCGTCCCCTTCCCCGACCCCTGCTTCTAGTGGCTCTGGCTGGGGGCTCGGGTGCCTGATCGTCGGCACGTCCGGTGCGAGTGCGAACCATCTATAAGCAAGAATAGAATAGAGTTCAAAAATTTTGGGTAGTAGTAATCAGCACGAGAAGGGATTCCAAGAAGTGTGATCTTTCTTAACAGTTACATAGCCTCTCGAAGATAAGTACGGACGTCTCGGCACCAATCCGCGAGACTCTAATAAACCGGCTTGCGATGTTGTGACTCCCATGAACCTAGACGCTCTGATACCAACTTGTCACGACCCAATTCTCCCTCCGACTGGGTCTTGCGACGGCACCTAGTCTAGACAACTAGGTAAGCCTATTACTTAAGCGAAATTTAGATAAAACAGGTAAAATAACAGTAAGTGAAACAAATCATAATAAAGTCGATGCCGCTCGGCGTTAACAGTTACTTTACCCAGAACCCGGAATATCACCATACATCATAAGCTACTCTACTGCTCAATATGTACAACTGGAAAAGAAAAGACCGTATAGTTTTATCTACAAGTACTACAACTTTAAGATAGGAAGGGGACTCGGAGATCTGCGGACGCTGCTGACGATACCTCAAGTCTCCTGGTACTGGCTACCTCTACTAACGATGGTACTGCATACTAGGACCTGGATCTACACATGGGGAAAACATGCGCAGAAGGGCGTGAGTACTCCACATTCGGTACCCAGTAAGTGCCAAGCCTAACCCCAGTCAAGTAGTGACGAGGTCAGGTAGAGGCCCTACTGAGGTTTTCAAAGTAATCGACATAGAGAACAAGTAAGTAAAGCAAGTGATAATCGACAAAAATTATGAGTAAAGACTAGCAAGAAACGGTATAATCAAATGCTTGGATCAACGCAATATATATATAAAGATCTATAAGAAAGTAAAGGTACAATGCAATGCAATATGAGGGAAAGGCTCAGGTCTCTGCCCGCAATCCCTATGTATGCAATGCAGTATGAGGGAAAGGCTCAGGTCTATACCTGCAATCCCTGTATTTATACGTAATATAAAGTAAATCTCCAAAATAACGTAGTTTAATGGTTTGAGGAAAAACCTGTTGGAAATCTCGAAGTAAAATCAGTAAATCATTTTCAAAGAATAGTAACGACTGGAAAATCAGTTAGAAATTAATTTACCATGATAAATCTTAAGTTATTATGCAATTTAAATGATAACAGTAATAATAGAGTTGAAAAGAAATGCATTTTGTAGAAAGAACTATGAAACTTCAGTGAAAATATCCCGTGCACGCGCTCGCCACCTCACGTACACGGGGGTTTTATAGTAAAAACCAGTAAAATGCCTAAGGAAAATTCCCCAACATAGAGTTAGGCAAGCCACTTACCTCAAATCTATTCAATTCGATGGTATAATGTAAATATAATCTCAAGAAATCAAGATAACTAATTATTTCAGAATTAAAATGCGAAATTAGAAAATTTGACCAAAACGCCTCTCGGGCCCACGTGTCGGGTTCGGGTAAAATTTATATTTTCTGAACCCTTATTCACTCACGAGTCTAACCATATGAAAATCATTCAAATCGGAGGTCGAATACCCAATCAAATCCCCAAAAATCGGTCTAGGAGGTTTCTCCCAATTTTCCCCAATTTCAACTCAAAAATATCGAATTTAAGGGTGGAATTTAAGATTAGGAACATGGGAATTAACCTATGGTGTTTAGTAATCACTTACCTCGATTACCCAGGTTAAAATCCTCTCAAAGATCACCTCTCCCGAGCTCCCAAAACTCAAAAATGGTGAAATAACATAACCCTCGGATTTTTGGAATATGAACAGGGATTTCCGCGCCTGCGGTCCCTTTCACCGCACCTGCGAAAAAGGTATCGCAGGTGCGGGTTTCACTTAAGCTGGACAGAGGTCTCACCTGCGGGTCTTTTGTCTCTGGTGCGGTTCCGCACCTCCGTGAACCCAATCGCACCTGCGGAGACTGGGAAGGCCTGGACCAACCTCGCACCTGCGGCTAGGGGGCCGCTCCTGCGAGCTCGCACCTGCGGGAATTCCATCGCAGGTGCGAAAACACCAGAAGGAGCCTGGTTCAGCAATTTGCCAAGTTCCGAATTCTTCCGTTAAGCATTCGAAACGACCCTGAGGCCCCCGGAACCTCAACCAAAACTACCAACTGACCCCAATACCTCATTCCAACTTAGTCGAGCCTTAAAAACACGCCCCATAACATCAAAATACCCAAAAATGCATAGATTCAAGCCTAAGAATCATAGGAATTTTCAAGAATTTACCCCCGATGCCGAACCACGTCTAAACTCGTCCGAATGACCTCAAATTTTGCACACAAGTCATAAATGACATTCCGAACCTGGTGTCGCTTTCGAAATTCCATTCCGAGTCCGATATCAAAATCTCACCTATCGGCCGAAATCGCTGAAATTCTGACTTTCGCCACTTCAAGCCTAAATCTACGTCTGGCCTCGAAAACACATTCCGAACACGCTCCCAACACCGAAATCACTCAAACGGAGCTAACAGAGTCGACTGATTTCCATTCTGGATCCGTCTTTACACAGATCCGGCTACGGTCCAATTTCTAAGGTTAAAGCTCACCTTAAAGGACTATATGTTCGAAAACACTCCAATTTTCATCACTCAACTCTCCGACTCGTTCCATTAGCATAATAAGACATGGAAGACATAGTTATTAGGGGATCGAGGCGCTAACTCTCAATACGACCGGCCAGGTCGTTACACCAATTCCCCACCTCTTCGCGTTCGAGTGCGCCTACTCGCGTTCGCGTTCCATGCATCGAGTTCACGATAAACAACAAAGCATCCCAAAAATCCTTTCTTCATGTACGCGGGACTCCCTTCTTGTTCGCTAAGGACAACACCATAACCGGTAACAGTAGTTCCAAAATAGCTCAAAATGATCTGAAACACACCTGAGACCCCCGAGACCCCGTCCGATCACACAAACCAGTCCCATAACATATCACGGACTTGCTCGAGGCCTCAAATCACATCAAAAAACATCGCAATCATGAATCGTACCCCAATTCGAGCTTACTGGACTTTAGAACTTTGAACTTCCACATTTGATGCTAAAATCTATCAAATCACGTCCGATTGACCTTAGATTGTGCACACCAGTCGCATTCAACATTGAGGACCTACTCCAACTTCCAGAATTAGAATCCGACCCCAATATCAAAAAGTCCACTCCCGGTCAAACTTCCCAAAAACCTTCAAATTCTAACTTTCGCGAAATGACCCCAAAATGACCTACAGACCTCCAAATCCACATCGGGATTCACTGATAGTAGCCTATATTATGCAATATAGATGCTATTTATGCTTTAAAATAACCATACTTTATTGATGTTTTGAATGCTAAAAGATAACAAAATTCTCTAATTGAGGTTTTTATGCTTTGCAGGAGCTACTCCATGCTAGGAGGATGATAAAGAGTGTTTTGAAGTCAAATATGTATATACAAGGCCAATCGAGAATAGCCCGGATGAAAAAGAATAAGAAAAGGCAAAGATTACTTCGCAGGCCAGGACCATGACCGCGACCTGGGCCGCAGTTGAAAACCGGTGGAAAACAATGACATGCAAAATGACCGCGGTTGAGACAGCGACCGCGGTCGAACGAGAGATTACCAAGACTTCAGGGGCTAAAGTGTATATCGCTGGGAAAAGTAACCTAACCCTATATAAACCCAAAAACTCGCCCAAGTTGTTATCAAGCTTGATTTAGACTCAATTGGAGGCAAGAACAAGTGAGAGAAGATCAAGTCGTCATTAGAGTTTTTCATTCTTCTTATTTTTATCATTAATTATGAATTATGAATCATATTATTGCTTTATCTTGTTTTATTATGAGTAGCTAAATGTTTAGTCTAGGGTTTTGATGGAACCTATTGAAGGATGAAATTTTTGCTATGTTAATATATATTTGCAAAAGTTTAATCTCTATTTTTTCAAATACATTCTTGTTGTAGTTAATTGAAGGGACCCTTAACTAATTGTGCCTATTTAGTATGTATTACTCGGGAGAGAGTGCATATTTAGGTAGTTGTTGAACAACATCACTCCCGACGTATGTGAGAATCAATAACAAAGGGTTTAAATGTGGGATTAGGGATAACGAAACCTTGGGTGCGATCTAAGTGAGCTGTAATTAAAGCTAGCTAGCGTAACTCATGAGAGTATGTCTAGTATATGGTCGTAATTACTGGGGAGATATTTACGGCAGTCAAAGCTCATGTTCGATAGAGAAGTTTAGGCAAATTTATACCAAACATAGTGGGAAGGAATTCCAACAATAGGGGAAATCATAACCTTAGATCATTCCTATTATTGTTTACAACCCGTTCTTAGTTAGCTCTTAGTTAATATAGTTTCATTAAGTAATAATTAGTAGAAAATCATGGGAAGCTGATTACGTGGAATTGTGTGAGTTTGATAATAGTAATTAATAAGTTAATTCCTTGTGGGATTCAACTCTGGACTTAATATCCGAAATATATTTGCAGCGACCGCTTTGTCCTTTTTATAAGGCATAGTTAGGCGTGATCAAATTTTGGCGCCGTTGCCCGGGAATTAATGGTGTTATCAATTACAATTAAAAGAAGTGCAAAAATTCTTAGTGTAGTAAATTTTCTTCACTTCAATCAAATACATTGAAATTTTAACGTTTGTAATCTTGGGTGTTACAGGTGCATGCCTAGAAACTCCTCAAGAACTGGATAAGTGTTTGAAGCATTATCAGATCCTTAGAAAGTTTTCAAGGCCTTGAACCGGGCAAACAGGAAAAGCAAACAACAACAAAACTCAACTGAACAACTTGCACCAGACATGGCAGATCTGGTAAAAAACAGAGATAATGGGGATAACGTGGAGGACCCAAATGAGCAGGTGGTGGCGCGTCTTGTGCCAGAGGCTGCTTTGTATGATTGGGAACAACCCACATCAGATAATTTAGCCACTGGGATTGTAGTCCCACAAATAGAGGCTGAATCGTTTCAAATCACAAACAAAATGCTGCATTTGTTGCAAAACAAGGGACTATTCTCGGGGTCATATATTGAAGATCCTCAACAACACCTCGAGAATTTCATGTCAATCTGTCAAACACAAAGACAACACAACGTGAATCCGGAAGCAATAAAGCTATTGTTGTTTCCATTCTCTGTGATGGGAGCAGCTCAGACTTGGCTAAATTCACTCCCCATAAATTCCATCACTACTTGGGAGGAATTAGTCAGGAAATTTGTGAAAATATTTCATCCACCCAACAAGACTGCTAAGCAAATCGATGAGATCTTGAGCTTCAGACAGAAACCAACAGAAACATTGCAAGAGACGTGGGAACGATTCAAAGGGAAGTTGGTTGTATGTCCGCACCATGATATTCCTGCGCAGATGTTGAGGAAGAGGTTTTACATGGGTATGGCATATAACGTGAAGGCTAATGTTGATGCTTCAATAGGTGGAGCATTCTTGATTAAAACATTCAGAGAAAGCCAGATCCTGCTCGACAAGATGACCCAAAATTTGGGATGGACAACCAGAAACGCTCCCATCACTCTTGTGGTCCACTCAGTGGCCTTAGATCCAGCCAACTCTATTGCTGAAAATATGGCCACCTTAATGACACAAATGAGCATCCTCACAAAAAGGTGGAAGAGTCAGGTCAGAAACAGCAGGTACACATAGGTTATACAACCAATGGGGGTTTATGTACATCTTGCATTAGTCAGCCAATTGGTGGCCCGTAGAGTGCTGATGGTGATCACCAACATTATCCTGAAAACATGAATTATTTGTCCAACTATGGGGGAAAAAGACCAGGTGGTCATAATTTGGGTTAGCAGAATCAACAATACAGGCGAGCCCCATAGCAGCACAATAATAACAGTAATATGGGGGCCATGTGGCCACAAGGCAATATGGTGCCTTACCAAAGGCAACAAGGCTACAACAATCAGAATCAATAGCAGGGTTATCATCCACCTCAACAACAACACAATGGGATACATGAAGATGGGTTTGCTAGACTCGAGGTAATGATGTAGCAGGTGATTGGGTCTAATGCGAAAATAAATGAAAAAGTAGATTCACACGAGTCAGCTATCAAGAATATTGAGGTCCAATTGGGTCAGATTTTGATGGCGCTGAAATACCGTCCTTTGGGATGTTACCTGCAGACACTCAGGTAAATCCAAAGGAGCAGGGCCTGAAGCAGCTAATGGGAGTGAGTCTATGTAATGGTAGAGACCTAGACTTGGAGCAAGAGATTGCTCGCGAAAGCAGACCTACTGAGACACTTGTGTCAGTGCCCATTGAGGTAGATGATTCTGCAGGGTTGACTGAGGTGATAGTACAACGTGCCTAGGAAGATGCTAGCAAAGAAAAAGAGGCTGAGAATGAGGTTGAGACAACACGGGAACCGGTAGTGGAGGCAGTGCCTGAACAAGAGAAAAACCAAATCACAGGAAAGAAGCGACCTCCAGCACCATTCCCGCAGAGGCTGGACAAATATAAAAAAGATGAGCAATATAAGAAGTTCTTGGAAATGTTGAAGAAAATTCAAGTAAATATTCCATTGATTCATGCTTTAAAGGAGATGCCTGGTTATGCGAAAATGATGAAGGACTTGATGTCCCACAAGTTCGACTTCCAAGACTTGGCCACAGTTACTCTAACTCAGACTTGCAGTGCTGTTGTGACAAGACCCGTTGTTGAAAAGTTGTCTGACCTAGGGAGTTTCACAATTCCTTGCACTATAGGTAACTTTGCATTTGCTAAGGCACTGTGTGATTTGGGGGAAAACATAAATCTTATGCCCCTGGCTATCTATAAAAGGCTTGGGATTGGAAGAGCTAAACCCACGTCCATGTTATTGCAGCTGGCTGACAGGACAGTAAAGAGGCCTTCAGGTATCCTTGATGACGTGTTGGTGCAGGTAGGAAAATTTGCCTGCGGATTTTGTCATTCTGGATTGTCGGGTTGATGAGGAAATTCCCATAATTTTTGGAAGGCCATTTTTGGCCACGGGGAGAGCTCTAATTGACTGCGAAACTGGAGAGCTCAAGATGAGATAAAATGATGAGGAAATAATATTCAACGTGCAGAAATATATGAGGTGACCAAGTGAATTCGCCAATTTCTCTTTAATAGATGACGTGGATGTAATATTGGAAGAGGATGATGATACTCTGAACATTGAGGATCCTCTAACGGCTTGTCTCATGAACCTAGATAAGGTTAATGGTGAAGAATTGGCGGAATGGGTGCTTGCTCTTGAGGGAAAAGGTTTTTGGAAGATACCACTCGAATTTGAGGCCCTGCACTTAGAGGAAAGGGAAACTCCTCCAGCCAAGCCATCCATATAAGAACCACCAAAGTTGGAGCTGAAGCCACTGCCTGCCCATCTCAGGTATGCATTCTTAGGACTGAACTCCACATTACCTGTTGTTATCTCATCTAGTTTGTTAGATGTGCAGGCAGAACAACTTTTGCAGGTGCTGACAGAGTGCAAGACTGTAATCGAGTGGACCATGGAAGATATTAAGGGGATCAACCCGACCTTCTATATGCATAAAATTCTACTGGAAGATGGGCATAAACCTTCCAGATAACACCAAAGAAGTCTGAACCCCAATATGAAGGAAGTGGTGAAGAAAGAAATTATTAAGTGGTTAGATGCGGGAATCATATTACCTATATCTGACAGTAACCGGGTTAGCCCAGTGCAATGTGTACCTAAGAAGGGTGGATTGACGGTGGTGAAAAATGATAAGAATGAATTGATCTCCACACGAACCGTCACAGGCTGGCGAATTTGTATGGATTACATGAAGCTAAACTTGGCCACCCGGAAAGACCACTTCCCACTTCCATTCATTGATCAGATGTTAGACAGACTGGAATGGAGGTCCCATTTTTGTTTTCTGGATGGGTACTCAGGATACAATCAAATCTCTATATCACCAGAGGACAGAGAGAAGACCTCATTAACCTACCCTTTTGGGATTTTTGCTTTTCGGAGAATTCCATTTGGCCTATGCAATACATCTGCCACATTCCAAAGGTGCATGATGGCCATCTTCACAGACATGGTAGAAGACATAATGGAGGTTTTCATGGATGATTTCTCAGTAGTGGGAAATTCATTCGATGGCTTCCTTAAGAATCTGACCAGAGTGTTGAAAAGGTGTATCGAGACTAATCTGGTACTAAACTAGGAAAAATGCCATTTTATGGTACAAGAGGGTATATTCTTGGAACACCTTGTATCAAGCAAAGACATTGAGGTGGATCGCGCGAAAGTTGATGTGATAGCAAAGCTTTCACCACCTACATCCGTCAAAGCACAAAAGTTTCCTTGGGCATGCCGGTTTCTACCGGAGATTTATAAAAGACTTTTCCAAAATTGCTAACCCTTTGTGTAAATTTCTAGAAAAAGATCACTCCTTTTTGTTTTCTGATGATTGCAGGGTAGCATTTGAGGAATTGAAGAAGAGATTGATCACAACACCTATCATTGTTGCCCCTGACTGGGAACAACCATTCGAGCTAATGTGTGACGCAAGTGACTATGCCGTGGGAGCAGTGTTTGGAAAATGGAAAGATAAAATCATGCAACCAATTTACTACGCAAGTAGAACGTTGAGTGGAGCCCAACTGAACTACACTGTGACTGAAAAGGAGATGCTGGCAGTAGTGTTCGCGTCTGACAAGTTTAGATCGTACCTGATAGGCTCAAAGGTAATTGTCTATACTGATCATGCTGCTCTCAGGTACCTGATCTAGAAGAAAGAATCAAAACCGTGCCTGATTCGTTGGATGCTTCTACTACAAGATTTCGACTTGGAAATTCGTGACCGTAAGGGCACGAAAAATCAAGTTGCTGATCATTTATCGAGACTGGAAGGAGCTGAAAAAGAAGTTGAGGTAGAAAACATTCTGGAAACCTTTCCAGATGAGTAGCTACTCGTCACAAGCATCGAGGAAGTGCCATCGTATGCAGACATTGCAAACTACCTGGCAAGAGGTATAGTACCCTATGACCTTTCCTCTGTGCAAAAGAAAAAGTTTTACCATGATTGCCGCACGTATTATTGTGATGAACCTTATTTGTTTTGGATTTGTGTTCAAAATATGATCCGGAGATGTGTCCCCGAGATAGATCAATCTTCTGTTTTGCAGGCATGTCACGCATCGCCATATGGTGGACATTTCGGAGGAGTCAGGACAACCGCGAAAGTTCTAGAAGTAGGTTTCTACTGGCCAACTATTTTTAAGGATGCACATTTTTGGGTCAAGGGCTGTGATGAATTCCAGCGAACCGGGAACATTTCCCGTCGTCATGAGATGCCCATGAACCCAATTCAGGAGGTCGAAGTGTTTGACATATGGGGAATAAACTTCATGGGTACCTTCATCAGTTCCTATGGAAATAAGTACATACTTGTTGCTGTAGACTATGTGTCCAAATGGGTGGAAGGTGCAACACTCTCCACCAATGATGCAAGGGTGGTGATTGGGTTTTTGAAGAAGAACATATTCACCCGTTTCGGCACTCCAAGGGCCATAATTAGTGACAAAGGCACTCATTTCAACAATTGAGCCTTCGAGAAGTTTCTAGAGAAGTATAATGTGCATCACAAGGTGGCCACCCCATATCATCCTCAAACAAATGGGCAGGTAAAAGTGTCAAACAGAGGGATAAAGAGTGTGTTAACCAAAACCGTGAATGCCACAAGAACAGACTGGGAGAAAAAGTTAGATGATGTACTATGGGCTTATAGAACTGCTTTCAAAACACCATTTGGCATGTCACCATACAAGTTGGTGTTTGGGAAGGCCTGTCACTTGCCGGTGGAATTAGAGCATAGATCTTGGTGGGCACTGAAACAATTGAATCTAGACATGGATGCTGCGGGAACAAGTAGAGTCACGGAGTTGCATGAACTGGATAAGTTTCGCTATCTTGCTTTTGAGAACACAAGATTGTATAAAGAGAGATAAAGAGGTTACATGACAAGAACATTATTGAGCGAAATTTCAAACCCGAAGATATGGTATTGCTTTAAATTCAAGATTAAGGCTATTTCCGAGTAAACTAAAGTCACGATGATCTGAGCCATTTTGTGTAGTGGAAGTGCTCCCTTCAGGTGCTGTGGAGTTTGCCGCAGAGAAAGACTCTCACACGTTTAGAGTCAATGGGCACATATTGAAATCTTATGTGGTTATGGATGAAGTAAAGGATGTGTCAGTGACCCATTTGACTGAGCCTCAGAGGTCGAGGGAACCTTAAATGCGCTCATCTACGTCATGCCGCGGCGTTATCAGGCACTGTATGGGAGGCAACCCATTGAATTATTGTAATCGTCGTGCCGCGATGTTAAATCAAGCGCTTCTTGGGAGGCAACCCATGTTTTTCTTTTTTTTTCTTGTGTTTTGTTGTTGTACTTGATGTGTACAATACTAACCCATTTATTAGTGTACATGGAAATATTGGTGCACATTGGGAGAAGTCGGGGTCAAGAGACAACTCCAGAAAGGCAAAAAGTTGAAGAAAACAAGAAAAGTTTCGGTGCACCGCACCGCGACCTTGGGCGCGATAAAAAGGACAGGCTCTTCCCAAGCACCGCGACCGCGAACGCGACCGCGACCGCGACCTGGGGCATGGTGGATTAGAGGAGCACTATTTTCCACCGCGATCGCGGTCTAGAGCGCGGACCGGGCGCGCTGGTTCGACGCACTTCTGACCCGGAGACCGCGACCGTGGTCGGCAGGTAAGTTAGTCTTTTAATTTTTTTTCTTTTCTTTTTCTAATTTTCTTTACCCCTCTAACCTAACACTACTGACCCACTTTCCCCCATTCCCTCTCTCTCTCTAACTCTTACTCTCCCTCTTCCCCCCCTCCAACCCCAACAACAAAGAACCGCCCATCCCTCTTCCCCAATTTTCCCCCCATCCCAAATTTCTCTCATTCCTTCTTATCTCTCAATTCTACAAGTTCCCATCTTCTAATCATCAAGACCTTCAGGTATGTCATGATTTCTCTCTTTCTCTTTCTTTCTTTCCCCTTTTGTACTTTAATTTTTTATTTTTGTAGCTTTAGAGAACAGGTTTTGTTTTTCTTTTCTTATTTTTAGTTGATAATGTATAGAATATGGTAGAAACTAGCATGATTTTGTTTTGTAGAAGTTGATTGTGGTGGGGTGGAGTATGTGTAGCTATTGTGGTTGATTTGGGGAGGATTTATACCTCCATGGGGGTAGTTGTGTTCAATTGTAGACCCATGCACACTAGGTGTTTGTGGAATTGCCCCAATGAGCTGTAAATGCTAATGTGACCATGGTGCTGGCGAAGTCTAAGTAACCTCCCTAGGTTCGCACAACTTACACCCTTACTAATAGTGGCCCTTGTTTTGTCAGATACCATGAATCCATCAAGAAAGAGACGTGCCACGGGTTCCTCAGCCAGTGGGCAAGAGGGTCTTCGAGAGCTCGGGCACAGGCTAGCTCAAGTCAGTTTGATAATATCCATTTTGTATCTAAAGAAGATCAAGACAGGTTTAATGAGAAGTCATCTAAGAAGCTTGTGCCCGAAGTACCCACTGACAGGGAAGCCCTTCGGATTGAATGCCCGAACATATACAATGAATTGAGGAGACGTCAACTTGACATCTTCTTTGATTAACCGAAAGAGGGAAATGTGTTGATGGTACGAGAATTCTATGCCAACTGCCCAGAGCATGTTGATCAGGTTATCACAGTGCGCAACACCCGTGTTAATGCATCTCTTGAGGCCATCCGACGAGTGTATAGGTTGCCCGTCTTCACCGGGGAGAACGACTTTTATCAGGATTATCAGAAGAAGCTTGTCAATTGGAACCTCTTTGTCCAAACTATCTGTGTACCTGGAAAAGAACTCATATGGGTATTTCCTAGAATCACCATGAACTCCGACTCTCTCACTTGGGAGGCAAAGTGTTGGCTGACAATCATCAACAACCCTCTGCTGCCATCAGGCAATACTACTGATGTTAATGGACCAAGGGCATCGACGATATGGTGCTTCGTGAATCACCACGATTTTGACGTGGCCTGGATCATTTAGGATGAAATGTTCATTCTCTCCAAGGAGAAAAAATATGGGTTCTACTTCCCCTCTTTGGTCACCAGGCTATGTCGAGCAACAGGAGTTCCTGAAAATCCCAATGTAGATGGGAAGGTGCAAGTAAGGACCGCATTCAGGGCGAGCAAAATAACAGTTGGGAAAGACCAGGGGGCACATGCGGCTGAGCACAACGATCCCTTGGATGAGGCGGATGATGATGCCGATGATGATGATGCCAATGATGATGGTGATGACGGGGCTATGCATGACTTATGTAATGACCCGGCTGGTCGTTCCGTAAGATTTGCCCCATTTTTCCTTTTTCTACTCTATCATGTTTTGCTTAACATATTTATGTTGTGTTGGCTCGGTTGGTTCGGGTTCAGAGTGGTCGTGGTGAGAATTGTGACACTTAGTCTCTTAAATTGGCTTAATAGTTGGAAAAGTCAATCGGGAGTTGACTTATAGGTAAACAACTTCCGAATGTGAATTTTATGGTTTGGATAGATCCGTTAGGTGATTTGGGACTTAAGAGTGTGTTCAGAATGTGGTTTTGAGGTCCGCAGTAGAATAACGCTTGAATTGGCGAAATTGAGTTTTTGGCGATTTTTGGCCGGCGGTGGAAAATTAGCTATCGGGGTCGGAATGAAATTCCAGAAGTTGTAGCAAATTTGTAGTGTCATTTTTGATATGTGTGCAATGTTTCAGGTCATTCGGACGAGATTTGGTTAGTTTCGGCATCGTGGGTGATTTTTGTAAGTTTGAAGATCCTTAGGCTTGAATCATGGGTTGAATTGATGTTTCGATGTTATTTTGGGTGTTCCGAGGATTCGACTCGGTCCGAGTGATCATTTATGACTTGTTCGTAGTTTTGGTTGAGGTTCCGGGGGCCTCGGGATGAGTTCGGATAGCCATCGGAGAGTTGGGAAGTTAGAAGATGTTGCTGAAGTTGCTGGTTCTGTCATAACCGCACCTGCAGTTAGGGGACCGCAGGTGCGAGACCGTAGAAGCGTAGGAAGAGTCATAGGCGCAGATTTGAGCTAGGCTAGAAAAGGACCGCAGATGCGGGAGATTGACCGCACCTGCGAAGCCGCAGGTGCGAAAGGTGAAGCGCAAGTGCGAAATTTGGTCCTTCAATAAATTTCCGCAGGTGCGAATGTAGGGACCGCAGATGCGATATTCCTGAGAAGAAGGTATAAAAAGAAGCGTTTGCGCATTTTGGGTTATTTCATCAACAGTTTCATATGGATTTGAGCTTGAGAGAGGGGTTTGAAGAGGAAAATCAAGGGAACTTCGTGGAGGTAAGATTTTTGGACCTAAAACTCATTTCTACGGTGTTATTTGACTGATTAGTGGTGGAATTTATGGAAAATTAGTGACTAAATTGGGGGTTTAGGGCTTGGGAATTAGAGAGTTTAAATTGAGGAATTGAGGGGTCATTTGTGGTTGGATTTTGATGTATTTTATATGGGTAGACTCGTGGAAGGATAATGATTCTAGTTTTGTGATTTTTATCAAATTCTGAGACGTGGGCCCGGGGGTCGGGTTTGGCCAATTTTGGGAAATTGTGCATAATTTTGATAATTTTCGAATGGGTTTCATCTCCCTAGAATATATTGACAATATTAATCTGGTTTTGGTTAGATTCAGAGCAATTGGGAGCCGATTCGAGAGGCAAGAGCATCGCATATTAGTATTTGGGCCTGTTTGAGGTAAGTAATGACTGTAAATCTTGTCATGAGGGTATGAAACCCCGGACTTTGTATGTTATCACTATTTTGGAGTGGCTCACATGCTAGATGACGAGCGTGTGGCGTGCACTATTAGGGGACTGTGACTTGGTCCGTCCCGTGGCAACTATTAAGTTGCGTATTTTCTTCTAATTCATATAATATTTCATGTTTTAAGACTATTGCTATATTTTGGCTGTACGCCATGTTTGGGGCCTTGTGTCGACCTGTACTATTCCTTACTGTGTTGACATAAGACTTTACACTCAGTCATATCTTGTTTAACTGATTTCGAAACTCAGTTTCATTTACACTATTTTGTGATATAAAATGATATTTTGGGTCGAGCACCCCGTTTTATTATTAGCCAGAGTGGCCTTTGAGAGATTTTCGACTGAGTGTGGCCGAGGGCCTATGTTGTGAGGATATTATGGGATCGGGCTGCACGCCGCATCATGTTATATTGTTTATGATATGTGAGAGGCCGAGAGCCTGAGTGATTAGGCCACGAGAAGGCTTGATATTAGCGCTTGGGCTATAGGAGCCCCTCCGGAGTCTGTACACCCCTAGTGAGCGCAGGTACCTACTAAGTGCGAGTGCCGAGTGCCGAGTGATGAGATATTTGGGAGGCATGAGTGACTATGAGGTAGCCCGAGGGGCTGATACCGAGTGATTGTGAGACATGCTGAGTGATTAATGCTGAGTGATGATACGCCCGAGGGACAATTTATGATACATATTTTTATTTGAAGGACTGTGTGTGAACTCTGCCCTTTTAATATACTAAATCATTTTGATTTCTATGGAAATTGTGAAAAGTGTATAATTTCAAAGGACATTTTACTGAAAGCGATTTGTAAATGTTACAAGATATTGTATCTGTGTTTTCTGAAAGAAAGGCTTCATTTAGTGTGCATTGATGACCGTTTTACTTTTTTCGTAGCCTTAGACATTATTTGCTCTAATTACTTCTGAGTTGGCGTACTCACATTACTCCCTGCTCCTTGTGTGCAGATTCATGGGCTGGGTTTGAACGCTAGCTGTTTTTCACATTCTCTTGGAGCTTCGTTCGGGATTTTGAGGTAGCTGTTTGGCGTCCGCAACATGTCCCCTTTCCCTTCTTATCCTATTATTTGATATCATTTCCTAGAACTGGTTGTAGTAAGGAAATAGTAGTACACTGTATTGTTTCATAGATGCTCATGACGGTTGACTCCATGTTTTGGGTGGTGTTTTAAATGTCTTATCTATCTTTGTGGTTTAGAAATGTTAAATCCTGGAAATTTATGAAATATCGAACAGTTTTGAATTTAATGGGAAGTCTTTATGGTATTCCGCGGTAGATTGGCTAGCCTAGTATCATGATAGGCGCCATCACAGCCAGTGTATGTTGGGGTCGTAAAAGTTGGTATCAGAGCCTAGTTTACATAGGACTCACCGGTTATGACCAGGTTTAGTAGAGCCTTGCGGATCGGTACGGAGACGTCTGTACTTTTCTTAGAGAGGCTACAAAACCCTTAGGAAAATCTCACATTCTTGAATTCTGTCGTGCCAATATGTTGAATCTAGAAACTAAACTTTTGTTGTTTCATTCTCTCATAGATGGTGACGACACACGCTACCGATCAGGGTGACCAGACACCAGCTAGACTGGCGAGAGGTAGAGGTAGGGGTGCAGCCCGTGCAGCAGCCGAGGCAGTACCCGTGGATCCACCCACTGTTCAGGATCAGGTCCCCGCTGCAGATGTTCCAGCGGGACCGGCTCAGGCACCGACAGTGCCTATTGTGATTCCGGGTCATTAGGAGACTCTGGCTCAGATTTTGACTGCGTGCACCAATCTCGCACAGGCAGTCGTTGTTTATACTACTGCCGCTACTTCTTAGGCTGGGGGAGGCGCTCAGACTCCAACTGTCTAGACACCTGAGCAGGTCGTTCAGGGGCTTCAGACACCGGGGGCAGCTCCAACCCAACTGGTTGCACCTGTCAAGGATTATGTGATTCCTGTCATGCCAGATGATGAGCATCGTAGGCTAGAGAGATTTGGTAGACTTTAGCCTCTGACATTCAGTGGTGCCGAGGGTGAGGATGCCCGGGGTTTCCTAGACAAGTGTTAGAGGATGCTTCGTACTGTAGGGATACTGGAGAATAGTGGGGTCTCGTTTACTACCTTCTAGTTTTCAGGGGCCGCTTTTACTTGGTAGGAGTCTTACGAGAGGCGTAGGCCTGTTGGTGCGACACCCCTTACTTGGCAGCAGTTCTCCACTCTCTTTTTAGAGAAGTATATTCCCCAGTCTCACAGTTTGAGCTGCGTAGACAATTCGAGCAGCTGCGTCAGGGTGAGTTGACAGTGACGCAGTATAAGGTGAGATTTTTAGATCTAGCTCGTCATGCTTCAGAGTTGGTCCCTACTGAGAGAGAGAGAGGATCAGGAGATTCGTTGACGGCCTCACTTATCAGCTTTGTATTTTGATGACTAGAGAGGGTATTAGGTGCCACTTTTGAGAAGGTTGTGGATATTGCCCGGGATATTAAGGCGGTTCGCCATCAGGAGCGTGATGAGAGGGAGCCCAAGAGGCTTTGAGGGTCTATTAGTTTCAACATTGCTCCTTCCCGAGGACAGTTTCAGCATAGCAGAGGCCGCTCATTTAGGCCTCCTCAGTATGTTCGCCTAGCTTATAGTGGTGCATCGCAGGTCCCCCACAGTTCTCATCCGGGCCGTTCTTCATTCAGTGCTCTTCCAGCCTAGATTTCATCACGAGCACCATCTGCTCAGGGTTCTTCTATGCATGGTTCTTCTAGTGGTTATCCTGGTGCTAGGGGTTCCGTTTAGTCCCCGTCTCCAGCTCCAGGGAGTTGTTTCGAGTGTTAGAGTTTGGGCATGAGTGGAGACAGTTTCCTCGTCGTTATGTTGGTTCATCTCAGTAGAGGAGTCAGCCCTTGACTTTATCTCCAGTTACTTCACCACGCGCCAAGACAGCCAAGGGTGGGGGTCAGACAGCTAGAGGCTACCCTAGAGGGGGAGGTCGAGGAGGTGGAGGTCAGGCTCGTATTTATGCACTCCCAGCAAGACCAGATGATATGGCTTCAGATGCAGTGATTACAGGTATTGTCTCAGTCTTTCACCGAGATGATTTGGTCTTATTTGATCTTGGTTCCATGTATTCCTATGTTTCATCATACTTTTCCCATTTTCTAGATACGCCCCGTGAGTCTTTAGTTACATCTGTTCGTGTGTCGACTCCGCTGGGCGATACTATTATTGTAGATCGTGTGTATCAGTCGCGTGTGATATCTATTGGGGGTTTGGAGACCCGAGTGGATCTGTTGTTTCTTAGCATAATTGATTTTGATGTGATATTGGGCATGGATTGGCTATCTTCGTGTCATGTTGTCCTTGATTGTCACGCTAAGACCATGACCTTAGCTATGCCGGGATTTCCGAGGGTTGAGTGGAGAGGTTCTATTGAGTATGTGCCTAGTAGGGTGATTTCTTACCTGAAGGCCCAGCGTATAATAGAAAAGGGGTGTTTATCATATTTGTCTTTGCGAGGAATGTCAGTGTTGGACTCCCACTATTGATTCTGTTCTTGTGGTCCATGATTTTCCGGATGTGTTTTCTGCAGACCTGCAAGGCATGCCACCTGACAGGGATATTGACTTTGGTATTGATTTGGTGCCAAGCACTCATCCTATTTCTATTCCACCTTATCGTATGGCACCAGAAGAGTTGAAGGAGTAGCTTCAGGAACTCCTAGATAAGGGGGTCATTTGGCCTAGTGTGTCACCTTGGGGTGCACCGGTGTTATTTGTGAAGAAGAAATATGGTTCCATGAGAATGTGTATTGACTACAGGCAGTTGAACAAGGTTACAGTCAAGAATAAGTATCCTTTGCCTCGTATTGATGATTTGTTTGACCAGCTTCAAGGAGCCAGGGTGTTCTCTAAGATTGATTTGAGATCCGGATATCATCAGCTAAAGATTCGGGATTCAGATATTCCCAAGACGCCTTTCAAGACTCGTTATGGTCATTACAAGTTTATGGTGTTGTCTTTTTGGCTGACCAATGCCCAAGCAGCGTTCATGCATCTGATGAACAACGTGTTTCAACCATATTTGGACTCCTTTGTTACTGTGTTCATTGATGACATCCTGGTATATTCTCGTATCCAGGAGGAGCATGCTCAGCATTTGAGAGTTGTGTTGTAGAGACTGAAGGAGGAGAATCTTAATGCAAAGTTCTCCAAGTGTGAGTTTTGGCTTGGCTCAGTAGCTTTCTTGGGGCACGTGGTGTCCAGTGAGGGTATTCAGGTTGATCCGAAGAAGATAGAGGTGGTGCAGAGTTGGCCCAGACCGTCCTCAGCTACAGAGATTAGGAGATTCCTTGGTTTGGAGGGGTATTACCGTCGCTTTATGGAGGGGTTTTCTTCTGTTGCTTTGCCTTTGACCAAATTGACCCAGAAGGGTGCCCCGTTCAGGTGTTCGGACGAGTGTGAGGAGAGCTTTCAGAAGCTCAAGGCTGCATTGACCTCAGCTCCACTATTAGTATTGGCATCAGCTTCAGGTTCTGATATCGTGTATTATGATTCCTCAAGGATAGTCATTGGTTGTGTTTTGATGCAGGAGCGTGGGGTGATTGCCTACGCCTCACGCCAGTTGCAGACTCATGAGAAGAATTATCTTGTACATGATCTCGAGCTAGCAACCATTGTTCACGCCTTGAAGATTTGGCGTCATTATTTGTACGGTGTGCATTGTGAGGTTTTTACTGATCACCGTAGTCTACAACATCTGTTTAAGCAGAAGGATTTGAATTTGCGTCAGAGGAGATGGTTGGAGATTCTCAAGGACTATGATATCACTATTCTATACAATCCGGGGAAGTCCAATGTAGTGGCCGATGCCTTGAGTCGTAGAGCAGAGAGTTTGGGGGAGTCTAGCATACCTTCTAGCAGCAGAGCGACCTTTAGCACTTGATCTTCAGGTTCTAGCGGGCCAGTTGGTGAGATTAGATCTATCAGAGCCCCGCCGGGTATTGGCTTGTGTAGCCTCTAGGTCTTCTCTTTATGACCGGATCAGGGAGTGCCAGTATGATGACCCACACTTGCTCGTTCTTCAGGATATGGTTCGGCGAGGTGATGCTATAGATGTAGTTATTGGTGATGATGGGGTCATGAGGATGCAGGGTCGGATATGTGTGCCTAATGTGGATGGGATTCGAGAGTTGATTCTAGTAGAGGCCCACAACTCGCGGTATTCCATCCATCCAGGCACCGTGAAGACGTATCAGGATCTAAGACATCATTACTGGTGGAGGCGGATGAAGAAGAATATTGTTGAGTTTGTAGCTCGGTGTCTCAACTGCCAGCAGGTCAAGTATGAGCACCAGAGGCCAGAGGGATTACATCAGAGGTTGGATATTCCGGAGTGGAAGTGGGAGCGGATCACCATGGACTTTGTAGTTGGGCTCCCACGGACTTCGAGGAGGTTCGATGCTATATGGGTTATTGTGGATCGGCTGACCAAGTCCGCGTGCACTTCATTCCTGTTGGTACTACCTATTCTTCGAAGCGGTTAGCTGAGATTTCTATCTGGGAGATTGTCTGGTTACATGGTGTCCCAGTTTCTATCATTTGTGACAGAGGTACTCAGTTCACATCTCAGTTTTGGAGGGTCTTGGAGAGAGAGTTGGGTACTCAGGTCGAGTTGAGCATAACATTTCATCCTTAGATGGACGGGCAGTCCGAGCGCACTATTCAGATTCTGGAGGACATGTTGCGTGCTTGTGTCATTGATTTTGGGGGTTTATGGGACCAGTTTCTGCCCCTCGCGGAGTTTGCATATAATAATAGTTATCAGTCTAGTATCCAGATGGCTCCGTATGAGGCTTTATATGGTACGAGGTGTAGATCTCCCGTTGGTTGTTTTGAGCCGTGTGAGGCTAGGATATTGGGCACAAATTTAGTATAGGATGCGTTGGATAAGGTGAAATTGATTCAGGAGCGACTTCGTACGATGCAATCTAGGCAGAAGAGTTATGCTGACCAAAAGGTACGATATGTATCTTTCATGGTTGGGGAGAAGGTGCTGCTGAAGGTGTCACCTATGAAGGGTGTTATGCGGTTCGGGAAGAGGGGAAAGTTGATTCCCCGGTTCATTGGTCTTTTGAAGTGCTTCAGAGGGTAGGAGAGGTGGCTTATAGACTTGCTCTGCCGCCCAGCTTATCAAGTGTTCATCCGATATTCCATGTTTCTATGCTCCGGAAGTATGTTGGTGACTCGTCCCATGTTTTGAACTTCAACACGGTTCAGCTTGAGGGTGATATGTCTTATGAGGTAGAGCCGGTGGCTATTTTGGGTCGTCAAGTCAGAAGGTTGAGGTCTAAGGATATAGCTTCAATGAAGGTATAGTGGAGAGGGCAGCCGGTGGAGGAGGCCACCTGGGATACCAAGCGGGAGATGCGAATATCCTCACTTATTTGAGACTCTAGGTATGTTTCTAGACTCGTTTGAGGACGAACATTTGTTTAAGAGGGGGAGAATGTAACGACCCGGGCGGTCGTTCCGTAAGATTTGCCCCGTTTTCCCTGTTTATGCTCTATCATGTGTTTCTTAACATATTTATGTTGTGTTGGGTCTGTTGGTTCGGATTCGGAGTGGCCATGGTGAGAATTGAGAAACTCAGTCTTTTAAATTGGCTTAATAATTAGAAAAGTCAATCGGGAGTTGATTTATAGGTAAACGACCTCGGAATGTGAATTTTATGGTTCGGATAGCTCCGTTAGGTGATTTGGGACTTAGAAGTGTGTTCGGAATGTGGTTTTGAGGTCCGGAGTAGAATTAGGCTTGAATTGGCAAAAATGAGTTTTTGGCGATTTCTGGTGGGTAGTGGAAAATTAGCTATCGGGGTCGAAATGGAATTCCGGAAGTTGGAACAGGTTTGTAGTGTCATTTTGGATATGTGTGCAAATTTTCGGGTCATTCGGACGAGATTTGGTTAGTTTCGGCATCGTGGATGATTTTTGGAAGTTTGAAGATCCTTAGCTTGAATCATGGGTTGAATAGATGGTTTGATGTTATTTTGGGTGTCCCGAGGGTTCGACTAGGTCTGTGTGATCATTTATGACTTGTTCGTATTTTTAGTTGACGTCTCGGGGGCCTCGGGATGAGTTCGGATAGCCATCGGAGAGTTGGGAAGTTGGAAGATGCTACTCAAGTTGCTGGTTCTATCATAACCGCACCTGCGGTTAGGGGACTGCAGGTGCGAGACCGCAGAAGCGGAGGAAGAGTCGCAGGTGCGGATTTGGGCTAGGCTGGAGGAGGACCGCAGATGTGGGAGATTGACCGCACTTGTGAAGCCGCAAGTGCAAAAGGTGAAGCACATGTGCGGAATTTGGTCCTTTAGTGAATTTCTGCAGGTGCGCACCTGAGACCGCATGTGCGAAGGTAGTGACTAAATTGGGGGTTTAGGGCTTGGGAATTGGAGACTTTAAACTGAGGAATTCAGGGTTCATATGTGGTTGGATTTTGATGTATTTTATATGGGTATACTTGGTGAAGGATAAAGATTCTAGTTTTGTGATTTTTATCGAATTCTGGGACGTGGGCCCGGGGGTCGGGTTTGGCCAATTTCGGGAAATTGTGCTTAATTTTGATAATATTTTAATGGGTTTCATCTCCCTAGCATATATTGACTATATTAATCTGGTTTTGGTTAGATTCGGAGCAATTGGGAGCCGATTCGAGAGGCAAGAGCATCGCAGATTAGTATTCGGGCCTGTTTGAGGTAAGTAATGACTGTAAATCTTGTCCTGAGGGTATGCAACCCCGGACTTTGTATGTTATCACTATTTTGGAGTGGCACACATGCTAGATGACGAGTGTGTGGCATGCACTGTTAGGGGACTGTGACTTTGTCCGTCCCGTGGCAACTATTAAGTTGCGTATTTGCTTCTAATTCATATGATATTTCATGTTTTAAGACTACTACTATATTTTGGGGCGAATGCCATGTATGAAGCCTTGTGCCGACCTGCTTAGACCCCTTGGGGGCTGTTTATTGCTGTTCCTCACTATGTTTACTTATGATTTTACACTCAGTCATATCTTGTTTAACTGATTTCGAAACTCAGTTTCATTTACACTATTTTGTGATATAAAATGATATTTTTGGTCGAGCTCCCATTTTATTGTTAGCTCGAGTGGATTTTGAGATATTTCCGACTGAGTGTGTCCAAGGGCCTATGTCGTGAGGATATTATGGGATCGGGCTGCACGCCGTAGCATGTTACATTGTTTATGATATGTGAGAGGCCGAGAGCCAGAGTGATTAGGCCACGAGATGGCTTGATATTAGCGCTTGGGCTGTAGGAGTCCCTCTAGATCCTGTACACCCACAGTGAGCGCAGGTACCTACTGAGCGCGAGTGCCGAGTGATAAGAGATTTGGGAGGCATGAGTGACTGTGAGGTAGCCCGAGGGGATGATACCGAGTGATTGTGAGACATGCTGAGTGATTGATGTTGTGTGATGATACGCCCGAGGGGCAGTTTATGATACATGTTTTCATCTGGAGGACTGTGTATGAACTCTGCCCTTTTAATATACTAAATCATTTTGATTTCTATGGAAATTGTGAAAACGGTACATTTTCAAAGGATATTTTACTGAAAGCGATTTGTAAATGTTATAAGATATTGTATCTGTGTTTTCTGAAAGAAAGGCTTCATTTACTGTGCATTGATGACTGTATTTACTTGTTTCATAGCCTTAGACATTACTTACTCTCATTACTACTGAGTTGGCGTAGTTACATTACTCCCTGCACTTTGTGTGCAGATTCAGGTGATGGGTTTGAGTGCTAGCTGTTTTTCACATTCTTTGGAGATTCGTTCGGGATTTTGAGGTAGCTATTTGGCGTCCGCAGCATGATCTCTTTCCCTTCTTATCATATTATTTGATATCATTTCCTAGAACTGGTTGTAGTAAGTAAATAGTAGTACACTGTATTGTTTCATAGATGCTCATGGCGGTTGACTCCAGGTTTTGGGGCAGTGTTTTAAATGTCTTATCTATCTTTGTGGTTTAGAAATGTTAAATCCCAGAAATTTATGAAATATCGAACGATTTTGAATTTAATGGAAAGTCTTTATGTTATTCCGCGGTGGATTTCCTAGCCTAGTTTCATGATAGGCTCCATCACGGCCAGTGTAGGTTGGGGTCGTGACAACTTTACCCCATATGTGCAGATTGCTGATGAGGCGAGCCCATCACAGGCCTTCCAGAGTACCCGTTTGACAGCCTTGGAGCAAGATATGGCTCGACTGCGCACTTCGGTCAATGACCTAGGTACTAGAGTTGATACTCTGGCTACTCAAAGTGCTAAGTCGGAGAAGAAGATAATGGGCTGGCTACGGGCGGTAGGACGAGCATGTCACCTCGATCCTGGAACTGTCTCCGATCAGAATTGAGCACCACGGAAGTCCCCTTACCTTACTCTGCTTTAAATTCTTTGACATGGGGACATGCCAAATTTTTAAGTGTGGGGTGGGGGATGTTTGTTTGTAGTTGTATATTTGTATGTATTTGATTGGTATTTCAGTTTGTTTTAATTATTTTTGACTTGGCCGAAAGATGGAAACCTATCGGGGGGTTTCTTTAGGGACTTAAGTTGAACAAAAAAAACAAAAAGATTTTCTTTTGTTAGGTAGTGTAGAAACTTCCCCTTGGTTTTTCTTTAAACCATGGTTCTTTTCCAAGGCTTTTCATTTGAACTGGGTGTAGTTAGTTTTTCTTTTTAGTTTAATATCTTCTGGGCGAGGGAAAGAATGGAAATAGGATCCCTTAACTCCATGGTACCTTGAATATATATTACCTTAGTGTGACGCTTAGGCTCATTAGTTGACTCTAGAAAGAAAGCCTTATATTGTGGGTTCTTGATTTGGCTTAAGTACCTTCAGAAGAGTGTCTGATGATCCAAACTGAATTGAGTCATGTGCCATGTGTGAGGGAGGCTTTGTGTATTCTGTGCTAACATTCAATGTCTAGAACTTGCCCTGTGTGTTTACGAAGCGAAATGGTAGCCTTATTTGGTATAGGAAGTGATATATGCTTTTCTTTGTTGAACCTATCTATGTATGTTTTACCTACATGATTGTATATACCGTAGTTAACTCCTTTGAGCATGTAATCCTGTTTTCTTTGGCAACCACATTACAAGCCTTACCTAATTTTTGAATTACCCATCTATTTGAACCCTATCACCTCTTGTAAGCACTTGAATGGTGATAAATACGGAAAAGTTAAAAGTGTGGGTTGGTTGGTTGGGATTTTGAGTGGAACTGAGAAAATATGGATAAAGGTGCACGGTGTGAAAATTAATACTAAAAGCCACCTGAATTGAAAAAAAGAAGAACGAGATGTATTGTTTAAAGAATAAGTTTCAAATTGTGGTGGCTTTTGGAAAAAGTGTGCTTAAATAAGTAGGGGGTTTAATACAATGATGTAAAGGTGGAATGGTGGTTTGACAAAAGTGTGGGCTTAAATATGAAAAATGTATTAAAGTGCTTAGGGAGGTGTAGTCACTCTTATATCTAAATGTATCCTACTCGTCCCGCAGCCAACATCACAACCAAATAAAGTCCTAATTGATCCTAGACCGAATGAGCTCGATTAGTAGAGTAGTACACTACGGGCAAGCCTATGGTGCGTTTTTTGTGGCACAAGAATTTCTTTCTGAGGGTGAGTGAAATATTGCTTATTTTAAGTCCTCAGTGTGTGAATTATAATGACTATGACACAAGTCTCTTTTATGGTGAGTAGGCACTTGACTCATGAAAGGAAGGTTAGTCTGGACTTCTGACTGAGACTAGGCGAGCCGGTTAGGGACATTACGTGGATAGAAAGAGAGAGTCCACTCTTGAGGTTTGGATGTTACGCTAAGGTAGTCTACCAGTGTGAATTATTCTTGGTATGAGGAGTAGAGAAGTTACCCAATGAGGATTAGGCCTATAGAGTGTGGTTTTGTTGCTCGAGGACTAGCAACAATTTAAGTGTGGGGTGTTGATAGTAGCCTATATTATGCAATGTAGATGCTATTTATGCTCTAAAATAACCATACTTTATTTATGTTTTGAATGCTAAACGATAACAAAATGCTTTAATTGAGGTTTTAATGCTTTGCAGGAGCTACTCCGAGCTAGGGGGATGATAAAGAGTGTTTTGAAGTCAAATATGTATATACAAGGCCAATCGAGAATAGCCCGGATAAAAAGAACAAGAAAAGGCAAAGATTAATTTGAAGGCCAGGACCGCGACCGCGGCCCGGACTGCGGTTGAAACGCGGTGGAAAACAGTGACATGTAGAATGACCGCGGTCGGGACCGCGACTGCGGTCGAACAGGAGATTGCCAAGGCTTCAGGGGCTAAAGTGTATATCGCTGGGAAAATTAACCTAACCCTATATAAACCCAAAAACTCGTCCAAAGTTGTTATCAAGGTTGTTTTAGACTCAATTGGAAGCAAGAACAAGCGAGAGAAGATCAAGTCATCATTAGAGTTTTTCATTCTTCTTCATTTTATCACTAATTGTGAATTATGAATCATATTATTGCTTTATCTTGTTTTATTATGAGTAGCTAAACATTTAGTCTAGGGTTTTGATGGAACCTATTGAAGGATGAAATTCTTGCTATGTTAATATAGATTTGCCAAAGTTTAATCTCTATTTGTTCAACTACATGCTTGTTGTAGTTAATTGAAGGGGCCCTCAATTAGCTGTGCCTATTTAGTATGTATTAATCAGGAGAGAGTGCATATTTAGGTAGTTGTTGAACAACATCACTCTCGACGTATGTGAGGGATCAATAACGAAGGGTTTAAAGGTGGGATTAGGGATAACGAAACCTTGGATGCGATCTAAGTGAGCTGTAATTAAAGCTAGCTAGCGTAACTCGGGAGAGTATGTCTAGTATATTGTCGTAATTAATCGAGAAATATTTATGGCAGTCAGAGTGCTCATGGTCGATATATAAGGTTAGGCAAATTTATACCAAACATAGCGGGAAGGGACTCTAACAATAGGGGAAATCATAACCTTATATCATTCCTATTATTGTTTAAAACTCGTTCTTAGTTAGCTCTTAGTTAATATAGTTTCATTAAGAGATAGTTAGTAGAAAACCACTCATTTGTAATCTAAATATCTTGGGAAGTTGATTACGTGGAATTGTGTGAGTCTGATAGCAGTAATTTATAGGTTAATTCCCTGTGGGATTCGACTCCGGACTTAATGTCTGGAATATATTTGCAGCCTTTGTCCTTTTTATAAGGCATAGTTGGGCGTGATCATGCGCTCCTACGAACAGAATCACCATACGAAGCTATTCCCAGACTCGGATTCCCAAACGGACATCGATAACATTGAAATGCACTTCAACCCAAATTCATGAAATTCTTCTGAAGTATCACCTTTCCACAATAGGCGTTAAAACGCTCCTGGGTCACCCAAAACACGATCCCGCCATACACCCAAGTCCAAAATCATCATACGAACCTCTTGGAACCTTCAAAACCGATTCCGAGGCCGTTTACTAAAAAATAACACCTTAGTCATTTTTTCCAACATAAAGCTTCTGAAATGAAAATTTTCTTTCCAAATTAACTCCGAATACCCCGAAATTCAATTCCGACCACACGTACAAATCATAATACATGAAGTGAAGCTGCTCGCGGCCTCAAACCGCTGAACGACGCGCTAGAGCTCAAAACCATCGGTGGGGTCGTTACATTCTCCTCAACTTACGTTCGTCCTCAAACGTGCTAAGAACTGCTTCAAAATTTGCCGATATCAATTGTCAACACCTCGTGCACCTACCCTTGCTACCATAACCTAGTTGAGGACATTAGCTTAAGCCAGTCCGAAGATCCTCCCTTTTATTCAGTCAAATAATCCTTAGAGCCAAATCCCATCATCCGAAATTCTCTACCAGGCCTGTTTCCAACATACGAACACCGTATCAGCCGTTACTCATTGTACCAAATTATGATTGTATACCTGTTATGAATTCACACCATGCACCGCATAATTCACATGACCATAATAACATTCTCTGACAACAATAGCCATAATTCCACGAATCTGATGCCTATAACACACCCCATGACACATATAAGTCATATTCCAACTTTTGTAATACTACCATGACGGAAGATATGTGTAGAAATTCATAACCAACTGCCGAGTCAACAAATCATTGAGTCTCTCCTCCTGATAAGAACCATTACCTCATTATTAACCAAATAATGATATTTTCTCTTAAATATGCCTCATATAAATCCGATCGCACTGATCCTAGGTTTAAAATCTTGTCTCACCCAGTACAAGTCGTTTCGATAATAAGCCACCACAAACACTACCAAAAGTCTCATATGATGCCACCATGTTCCAACAAGTCACAAACTCGAATGTGATACATAAGGAAAATGAACTCTGGAAAGAACTAATCAACCCCCGTAACTAATTAATCAACTGAAAAGGTGTTATGAACCTTCTTCAGAAAATGCGGGATAAAACACACATGAATAGATATAGGGAATTGTGCTCAACATCACACTATTGAGGCGTGTAACCCGATCCACGCATGATACCGTTTCGGTGTGCAACCTGATCCAACCATGTTACCCGTAGCGGCGTGCCACCCGATCAAAACAACATACTCATGGAGGTGTGCCACCCGATCCACACATAATAATCTATAAGTAAATACTTACCGAGCTAAAATGCTCATAACTATGAAATACCCGAATATCGACCACAAGCACGTCAAGTGCATAATACCATCCATGGGGAGACATATAGCGCCATACGCTACAAAACTTAAGCACGACTAAAGTGCGATATATGATTTGCATCTCAAGAGCCATCCTGTTCACATAACACCATCGCTACGCGGAACCTCAATACATGTGCAATTAATCAAGCTGTCTCACAAACCACATGACACAATAGAGTATTACATGAAATAGCCGACGACAAAATAACATCCAACGTCCGAATACTCCTCCATAAGGAGTGCTATGCTGAATAAACACACCCAGGCTGGTGTAGAGTACACATCAACATTTGGACCCATCAAAGGACCTCAACCGAATTTGATCATACCATGATTGGGAAAATAACCTCTCAAGGACCCACAATGACCTATTCATGACACATAAGAACAACCGTCAAATCCGGAACAAACTTCCACAATTCATAACCAATTGAATAGAGCGCCTTTTAGGCCTAAACTCTCATATTAGCGACAGTACCAAAATATCCATACTTGGTTTCAATCTTAAGTGACTACATGTAACACTTATACAATCTTCCCTGTAAAGACCCGTAATATTTCTTGCTTAAAATAATGCCCGAACGAGTCCCTGAGTTGTTTTTACAGTGGAAATTCCTAAAACGGACCTAATTTGAACAAAAAGTACCCCGGGAGTTAAAGAATTAAATTTTCCAGAAATTGAGTGTTATGCGACGCAGTATGCGATCGCATAACGTGTATGCGGACCGCATAGTGGTCGCATACACGGGCAGATCACTGCCCAACTGAAGGACAACTATGCGGTCCAATCTGCGACTGCATTTCGGTTCTGCGGACTGCATAGCTGTCGCATTATTTCCTTTCATTTTTGGGGAGGGGTGTTATGCGACGCACTATGCGATCGCATAACGTGTATGCAGACCGCATAGTTGTCGCATACCTGGGCAGATTGTTTCCAAATTTTGGCCCACCTGGGGCCATTCTGCGGTTAGCTCTGCGGACCGCATGTCAGGAATGCGATCGCATTCCTGACCGCATATTTGACACGGGCTTTTCATTTTCCAAACCTTTATACCCGACCCCAGCTTCATTTAACCCCTACTCCCTTTCATTTTAACTGGATTCTAAACAAGATAGAGAGGAGGAAAAGAGAGTTCTTGAGAGAGAAGGTTCCAACATAACTCAAATTGATTTTCCAAAATCACTCAAGCCCGGATATTATCGAGTAATCAGTCATCTTCTTCGCCAAAAGGTAAGCCTTCACTCTAATTCTCCCAATTTCTCAGATTTTGGATGGTAATAAAGCACTCATGGGTTGGTTTTGAAAAATGAAAGATGAAACCTTGCATGCATGTGAATGTAACTCCGTAACCTAGTAATGGGGGAAACGAACTTGGGTAATTATGCACAAAAAGGGGGTTAGTAACCTAAGGGATCGCATAGTGTTTGATGAAATGCTTAATTGAATTCGAGGTTCCTAATCCTAAGTGAAATAGGTCACATTGTGGAATAGATTGACGGTGCCCGACGATCCGGTGAATTGTGATAGAAATTAAAAAGGGAAACTCGACTCCAGGTATGTATGGCTAACTTTAATCTTTGTAAAATCGCTTGGTGGTTCCCGAGCATACGGTAAGTGTATTGGTTTGAATATGTGCAAATGGTTGTTCAAATTGTGTTGAAGCGTGAAGTGTATTCCTTGTCTGTCTTTAGTTGATCACCACACTACCATGCTATGTGAAATGATGCTAGTAGGTCAATGAATCCAAGAGTATGAATGTACATGCTAAAGGCTATGTAATAAGTAACAAAAAAGAGTTGTGGTGTGATGTAATTGAACTAAACGGCTGTGGCAATATCGTATATGATTCACTGTTTAGTAAGGTTTATTGTGGAACGATATTTCTTTTATATACGTAATTTGGGTTGTAAAGAAGCTATATTCCTATTGCTGAAATTTTCTGTGATTGAATTGTGAACTGTCATTGTTGATATGAGATATGATTTTCTGGTGGGATCGGGTTGCGCGCCGCAACAGGAGGGATAAGGGTGATATGTGAGAAGTGATAAGGATGAGATGTGATTGTCCGGTGGGATCAGGTTTCACACCGCAACAGAAACATAAGTAATGATTGTGATAGTCAGGTGGTATCGGGTTGCGCGCCGCAACAGAAGAAATAAGGGCGGAATGTTGAGAAAGGATAAGGGTAGAATTGTGATTTTGATTGTGATGAAGTGAGAATTGTGGAACTTCCATTGTGTTCTTTTTCTATATCTTTGTGCAGTGATTGTGTGACTCTCTGTTTGTCTCTTGCATGTACATTGTTGAGTTTACTTAGTGTAAAGTTTGTTCATACATACCAGTACAATTCAAATGTACTGACGTCCCTTTTGCCGGGGGCGCTACATTCTTGTGATGATTGTAGGTGGTTCTATAGCAGGTACTCCAGCCCACCAACAGTAGTGCCTCCTCTACGTCCCATCAGCTGTTTGGTGAGCCCCTTTCCTCTCGGGCCCCTGTGTGGTTCATGCCACCTCTTCTTCCGTATTTTCATTTTGGTATTTGTGTAGGGTATAGCTGGAGCCTTGTTACCGACAAGTATTATATAAATCCTTTGTACATCTTAGAGGCTCCGTAGACAGGAAATGTGGGTTATGTACATATGTATTTTGGGCAGTATAACTTGTAGACCACGTAAAGTAAACCTGTATGTTATGTATATTTTGTAAGTATTGTACCACATGTGGGTAATGACAAAAATCTAGGATTTAATTCCAGGTTGCAAGATTGTGTTTAAATTATAATTGAATAATGTACATTGAAATCACGGGGTAATACGTGGGATGGAAAAGGGGAATCCAGGTCCGCTTGACTGGGGCTACCTGGTCGAGCACTGGTCGTGTCCCTCGGTTTTGGGGCGTGACATAAATCCATTTAGAACCCAATGGTTTATTTCCATGAGGAAGATCAACCAATTCCCATTTATGGTTGTTCAATATGAGTTCTATTTCACTATTGTCTGCCTCTTTCCAAAACAATGATTCCAAAAAAGACATAGCTTCTTTAAATGTTTGAGGCTCATTTTCCAATAAGAAAGTCAAAAAATCTGGTCCAAATGAATTAGACATTCTTTGACGTTTATTACGTCTTGGATCCTCCTGATTAAGTGTACTTTATTTTGTTTCTTCCCGAGGTCGTTTAGATCCTTCACCAATCGACTCACATTCCTTTTTATACAGATATATATTTTCAAAAAACTTGGCATTATCTGATATAACCGTATTATTATGAATGTACGAATTTTTTGATTTATGAACCAGAAATCGATATGATTTACTATTAGTCGCATATCTTATGAAAACACAATCAACGGTTTTCGGTCCTATTTTTAGCATTTTGGGTTTAGGAACTTGCACTTTTGCCAGACACCCCCACACTTTAAAATAATTCAAGTTGGGCTTCCTTCCTTCCTTTCCATTTTTTATATGGAATGGATTGTGTTTTGCTATGGGGCACTCGATTTAATATTCGATTAGCCGTAAGAATGGCTTCCCCCCACAAGTTCTGTGGCAAACCAGAACTTATCAACAACGCGTTCATNCTTCCTTCCTTTCCATTTTTCATATGGAATGGATTGTGTTTTGCTATGGGGCACTCAATTTAATATTCGATTAGCCGTAAGAATGGCTTCCCGCCACAAGTTCTGTGGCAAACCAAAACTTATCAATAATGCGTTCATCATCTCCTTTAACGTACGATTCTTTCTTTCCGCAATCCCATTGGATTGGGGCGTGTAAGGGGCCGTTGTTTGATGAATAATTCCATATTCTAAACATGTTTCTTCATAAGGAGATTCATATTCACCACCCCTATCACTTCTTATCATTTTTATTTTCTTGTTAAGTTGTGTTTCAACTTCATTTTTGTATTGCTTGAATGTGTCTATTGCTTCATCTTTACTATTAAGTAAATAAACATAGCAATATCAAGTACTATCGTCAATAAAAGTTATGAAATACTTCTTTCCACCACGAGATGGTATTGACTTCATGTCACAAATATCTGTGTGAATTAAGTCTAAAGGATTTGAATTCCTTTCAACTGACTTATAAGGATGTTTAACAAACTTAGATTCCACACATACTTGACATTTTGATTTGTCGCATTCAAACTTAGGCAATACTTCCAAATTAATCATTTTTCGCAAGGTTTTATAATTGACATGACCCAAACGTACATGCCATAATTCATTTGACTCAAGTAAGTAAGACGGGGCTGAAATTTTATTATTATTTTCAACAACCATTACATTTAGCTTGAAAAGGCTCTCAATGAGGTAACCTTTTCCTACAAACATCTCGTTCTTACTTATTACAACCTTATCGGATAAAAAAAAATATTTAAAGTCATTCTTAACAAGAAGTCCAGGAGAGACTAAATTCTTCCTAATCCCGGGAACACAAAGGGCGTTATTCAAAGTCACCACTTTGCCAGAAGTCATTTTGAGAAATATCTTCTCACATCCTTCAATCTTGGCCTTTGAAGCATTTTCCATAGAAATCGTCTCATCGGGTCCAACAGGAGCATAAGTAGCAAAAGCTTCTTTAACATCACAAACATGGCGAGTGTCTCCGGAATCAATCCACCACTCTTTAGGATTACCCACCAAGTTGCATTCGGAAAGCATGACACACAAGTCATCAACATCATCATGTTTTTCAACCATGTTTGCTTGACCCTTCTTCTTGTCTTTCTTCGGAGCACAACACTCCGTAGATTTGTGTTCGATTTTGCCACAGTGGTAGCAATTTCCACTGAACCGCTTCTTGCTTGGATTGTCTGTTTTTGCAAAATGGCCATAGAATAAATACCATGACATAATCGGCTATTTAGTCAACAATAAAGAGGAAAAATTGAAGGGTAGTTAATTTTCTGTTACAAAAATAGAAAACTGAATATTGGATAACTGAAATGGATTTAATATTAATATGTATTTTAATATTAATATTTTGTTATTAAACCAAATATTTAATAACATTTCTGTTAATATTTACTATTAACAAATAAATTTGGTCCAAAAAATTAATCAATCAATCGATCATTTGACCAAATCCAAATCCAAATCCAAATCCAAATCCGAAGCCTAAGCCGAAGTCGAGGCCGAGGCCGAGCCGAGCCGAGCGAGGGACGACGATGCGATGCTTGCCTTCTTCTCAACTCTTTATGATCT
Source organism: Nicotiana undulata (assembly GCA_005239495.1). Classification (NCBI taxonomy): domain Eukaryota; kingdom Viridiplantae; phylum Streptophyta; class Magnoliopsida; order Solanales; family Solanaceae; genus Nicotiana; species Nicotiana undulata. The sequence goes on along the minus strand of ML246166.1, from coordinate 2,021 downwards.
AGAAGAAGAGCAATTGCGTATATACCCATCAAAAGCCTTTTCCTCTTCCTATGTGGGATAATCAAGGAGGGAACCTCAAATATTACTCAAATATTTTATTTTTCCCTCCATTTCCCATTCACCCTATTTTAAGCTATTAATACTTAAAAACCCAACAATTCCCCACATTAATGGAGAATGGCTATATCACAGAAGTATGCATGAAAAGTTGTGTGATTCGCAAGCAATGATTAATTGCATCTGGATAAGTAGGTTTCCCTTTGAACTTTTCGTAGTGAATTTATGTCGGATATACTCGATCAATCGGTAGATTTGATATCTTTGAACCGTCAAACTTTGGTGTATACCTAGACAATCACAAGTCACACAACCAACCCTTAACCGTTTTTTGTTATCATTGTTGTGTTCGTTTAAGCCATGAACACCGTCTGGTTTCATAAGTGCATAGAGAACTGGCCTTGAAAAATTCTCCTTCAAGCGGATAACACTTCACACTTAAATAGGTGATTTCTAAACGTGTCATCCTATAGATGTCACACCTCATTTTTTCCGCAAGGGATCAGGGAGTTTTTCCAATTTAAGTGACGATAATCGAAATGGGATTATTTATTAATTCAGAGTCGCCACTTGGGATAATTTATGGTGTCCCAAGTCACCGGTTTATTTTAAAATCCCAAATCGAGAAAGTTTTGACTCTGTTTAAAGTCCACAAAACCAGAAATTCCGGTAAGAAATTCTGTTATCCCGGGAGAAGGTGTGAGACACTCCCAAGTTCCGTGGTTTTAGAACGGTCGCTCAACTATTAATAATTGGCCTAACTATCTGATTTGTTACATATTTAAAGCCTATTGTGCCTTTTTAACTTTTTAGCTGCTTTTAATTATTTTAAACAATTATGGAGTTTACTTAAACAAGTCGTGGTGTCTCGCAGTTGTTACTTTTGTACACATCGGAAATCACATCACGTGAAATGCACCCGTGATTCACGACGTGTTTATTTTAATTATTTGAAGTTTAGGGATCGAGTCACGCCAACGTGCACTCAAATTTTTTAGAATTACGTACCATAACTATGCCACGGGAACCGTACCCATAGTCACGATAATTTATCAGCGCGCCGAAAGCAACTAGCCCATTTGAATGTTTTCTAATCTTTGAGATTATAGTAAGGTCATGAATTATGGAAGCAATGACTATGTATAAACACATGTATGATTAGATCTTGATACATTAATAAGTTCAATTATCTTACTAAGCTGGAAAGATTCGGATGATCTATTAATTTAAAAGAAAAGGGCTAACTTATAATAAATACCAAAGCTATCGAAACAGACAAATTAAACTCATTTAGCCCATAATCTTTCTTAGAGGATCAATTAAACTAACTGGTAAATTAATCTCATTAAAGTTTAAGCCAAACAAAAGAATTCCACTTAATATCAAAGAGAAAACATACAACCAACCAAATGTTTCATTCAAACTACAATAACAATTAGAAATCTGAAATTCTAAGAAGAAACAGAGTGAGGAGTACCTTTAATTGAAATTTAAACACACTGAGTCTCAAAACCAGTACAGAGCAACAAAAATAAGCTCGAATCAAAACAGGGACCTTGACCTCTGCGAACTCAGAATTTATTTATTTTAAAAATGAAGCTCGATAACGGAACTTCAAACAAAACTCGCCGGAAACCTCGACGACGTCGATGTACTGAGCTCAACTTAAGAGAACAACAATGGTTAAAGAAGCTGAAGTTGTTGTGTTTTATGGTGAAAAAGAGCTGGTCGGAGATGGCAGAACTCCGACGAGCTTCTCCTATTTTTTACTACTGCCGCTGCTCCTTTTCTGAGATTTTTCCTAGATCTCGTTCATATTATAATCGTTGGATTTGGCAGCTGCTAGTTTCCGGCGGGTTACAGAAGGGTGGCGTGCGACTATTTTTGTGTAGGTGAAGAAGAAGCAAGGTTGTGTGTGAGAGAGAGAAGGAGGTGGGTGATGGTGTCTCTGGCGAGGGGGGGGG
>ML246164.1:24068-42250 GCA_005239495.1 Nicotiana undulata | reverse complement strand
GCACATTTCGTAGTGATAATGCCCTAGAGTATTTGTCTTCCCCATTTCAGCAGTTTATGAACTTCCATGGGATTATTCATCAAACATTTTATCCGTACACATCCCAAAAAAATGGGGTAGCTGAAAGAAAGAATAAACATCGTATTGAAACTGCTCGTACCCTACTCATACAATCTCATGTTCCGTTGCGTTGGGGGATGCAGTTCTTACATCTTGCTATCTTATTAATCGTATGCCATCTTCAGCTATCCAAAATCAAGTTCCATTCTCTGTCTTGTTTCCTCACTTATCTTTGTTCTCTCTTCCACCCCGTGTCTTTGGGAGTACATGTTTTGTTCATGACCTTACTCCAGGAAAAGATAAGTTAGCTCCTCGTGCTCTTAAGTGCATCTTTCTGGGTTACTCGAGAACGCAAAAGGGATATCGATGTTATTCTCCTGACCTCCAGCGGTTTCTTATGTCTGCTGATGTTACCTTCTTTGAAACCCAATCATACTTCACAGGTCCAGTTAATCACTTAGATATTTCTGAGGTGCTACCAGTTCCGTCTTTTGGAGATTCTGTCACTATCTCCCATTCATCTTCCTCCATATCTCCAGTTGCTGCTCCACCACCTACAATTCCAGTTGCAGTTCCACCACTTATAACTCCAGTGCCACCACCTAGTACAGTTCCACCAACTATAGCTCCAGTGCCACCACCCAGTCCAGTTCAACCTTCTATAGCTCCACCACTCCTGACTTATTATCGTCGTCCGCATCAAGCACCAGGCCCAGCTGATTCATGTCCTGCACCTGACCCTGCTAATATTGCGGACTTGTCTCCTCTTAATCAACCGATTGCACTACGAAAAGGTATACGATCTACACTTAATCCTAATCCTCATTATGTCGGTTTAAGTTACCATCGTCTGTCATCATCCCATTGTGCATTTGTGTCATCTTTGTCCTCTATTTCCATCCCTAAGTCTACAGGTGAAGCACTGTCTCATCCCGGATGGCGACAGGCTATGATTGACGAGATGTCTGTTTTACATACGAGTGGTACTTGGGAGCTTGTTCCTCTTCCTACAGGTAAATCGACTGTTGGTTATCGTTGGGTGTATGCAGTCAAAGTTGGTCCAGATGGCCAGGTTGATCGACTTAAGACTCGTCTTGTTGCCAAAGGATATACTCAGATATTTGGACTCGATTACAGTGATACTTTCTCTCCCGTGGCATAAATAGCATCAGTCCGCCTTTTTCTATCCATGGCTGCTGTTCGCCATTGGCCTCTCTATCAGTTGGACACTAAGAATGTTTTTCTTCACGGTGACCTTGAGGATGAGGTTTATATGGAGCAACCACCCGGTTTTGTTGCTCAGAGGGAGTCTAGCGGCCTTGTATGTCGATTGCGTCGGTCCCTCTATGGTCTAAAGCAGTCTCTTCGAGCCTGGTTTGGTATGCAGTTGTCCACATTCTTCGGTACATAAAATCATCTCCAGGCAAAGGCTTATTGTTTGAGGATTGAGGCCATGAGGAAATCGTTGGATACTCATATGCTGATTGGGCAAGATCACCTTTTGATAGACGTTCTACGTCTGGATATTGTTACTTAGTAGGAGGAAATTTGGTGTCTTGGAAGAGCAAGAAACACAATGTGGTTGCTCGGTCTAGTGCAGAAGCAGAATATCAAGTGATGGCTATGGCGACATGTGAGCTAATTTGGATCAAATAGTTGCTCAAGGAATTGAAATTTGGTGAGATTAGTCAGATGGGACTTGTGTGTGATAATCAAGTTGCTCTTCATATTGCGTCAAATCCAGTGTTCCATGAGAGAACTAAACACATTGAGATTGACTGTCACTTTGTTAGAGAAAAGATACTCTCGGGAGATATTGCTACAAAATTTGTGAAGTCGAATAATCAACTTGCTGATATTTTCACCAAGCCCCTCACTGGTCCTCGTATTAGTTATATATGTAACAAACTTGGTACATATGATTTATATGCACGAGTTTGAGGGGAGTGTTAGTTTGATAGTTAGTAGTAAATAACCCTAATCTCATATGTATTAGGAGTAGGACATGTATTATATACATATAGGGCTCATTGTATCATTGTTAATATCAATAATAGATTTTTCTCCCGTGCATTCTCACAAGCTCAACTACAGAAAACGGCCACTGTGATATCCCGAAGCGAATAAAACTACTTTACATGGCACTAAGACCATTTTACATGAATTTGAAATGCTTCTTTCATATAAAGATAACTTTCTTTTTTTCTTTTGATGGTTGATATAAGACAATCTAATATTCCTAAGCGAATAAAACTATTGCGAATATCCCTAAGCGAATAAAACTATTTTACATGGCACTAAGACCATTTTATATGAATTTGAAATGCTTTTTTCATATAAACATAGCTTTCTTTTTTTCTTTTGATGGTTGATACTAAGATAATCTTTCTTCCACCAAAAAAGTATAATAAAATGAAAATAAAAGAACACCAAAGAGAATACAAGCAATATTTACTACTCCCTCTGTTCCACTTTATATGAACCTATTTCCTTTTGGTTCGTTCCATAAAGAATGACCCTTTTCTAAATTTAGAAACACTTTAGCTTATACTTCCAATTCTACCCTTAATGAGAAGTTTTTACAACCACACAAATACTTTGGACCTCCTTTTGACTTGTTTGAGACCACAAACTCCAAAATTCTTCATTTTTTCTTAAACTCAGGGCTTCCTTCATTTTCTTTAGCCGAGGGTCAATCGGAAACAGTCAGTCTCCCTATCCTTCCAGGGCAGGGGAAAGGCTGCATACATCCTACCCTCCCCAGACCCAACTTGGTGGGATTATACTGGGTAGTTGTTGTTGTTGTCCGTGCCACCAAAAAAGTATAATAAAATGAAAAAAAGAACACCAAAGAGAATACAAGCACTATTTACTACTCCCTCCGTTCCACTTTATATGAACCCGTTTCCTTTTTGGTCCGTTCCAAAAAGAATGACCCTTTTCTAAATTTAGAAACAGTTAAGCTTATACTTCCAATTCTACCCTTAATGAGAAGTTTTTACAACCACACAAATACTCTGGACCTCTTTTTGACTTATTTGAGACCACAAACTCCAAAATTCTTCATTTTTTCTTAAACTCCGTGCCCAGTCAAACAGGATGGAATGGAGGGAGTAATATTCATTCTTACACAACCAAAATGAGCTTTTCCCTAGTTACATTGTTCCAACATGGAGACAATAATTAAGAGTAAAAGTAAAATTCACTGCCCAGTGACAGAAGGGAAAGATGTGGGCAACACAAGAATAGTAAAGAAAATGTTGAAGTTTAAACAAGAGTCAGAGATAACCATTTGTCTCATAAAACATCAAATAAAAATTCCTAATAGAATAGGATATATACTACTTCTATGTCTGGATTTAATCGTCTTATTACAGGTTCGTTCCACGTTGCCACTATCCCAAAAATAGAGAACATTCATTAACACCTATCATTCACATAAAAAGTTTTACTTTTAAACTTACCTTTATTCTAAACATAATTAAAAATTCTTCAAGAAGTTAAATTTATCTCCATTTTAACCTAAACATACTAATATACAACATTGCCTTTGTAGTCGTGACACCAAAATTGGGACAGAAGAAAGAAAATTAATCTTCTGAATTTTAGTTTTACGGTAAGGAACCTAAGACCGAGGGTCTCCCGGAAACAGCCTCTCTACCCTTCCGGGGTTAGAGTAAGGTCTCCGTACACTCTACCCTCCCCAGACCCCACTTGTGGGATTTTACTGGGCGTGTCGTTGTTGTTGTAGTAAGGAACCTGGGAGAAAGGTTGTTGAAACAGCTTATGGTGGTTCTATTTGGAGACAAATTGCCAACCTTTGGGAAGACTTTGCTAAGTGTACTGTCTTGACAGTGAGACATGGAAAAAGAATTAGGCTATGGAAAGATAATTGGGTTGGAGAAGGGATGCTAAAGGATCAATTTCCAGTCTTATACAGGCTGGTGAATCTCTATGATATATTGTTGGCTGATTGCTTTAGTATGGCAGGATGGAAGTTTCACTTCAGGAGGGACTTCTATGACTGGGAGCTGAAGATGTTGGAGCTTTTCTGTGTAAAATGCAATCTGTAGTGATAGACAGGCGTAAAAATGATGCTATGTTTTGGAAGGCAAGCAAAGGTGGAGAATATTCTGTGAACTCCTTCTACAGATTGCTTCAGGAAGATTCTGCTGAAAATGCTACTTTTTGGACTTGAATATATTTGGAGGACACTAGTCCCTCCTAAAGTGACATGTTTGCGGTGGTTGGTAGCTCATGGGGCTTGTCTAACCCATGAGAAGTTGCAAAAAAGAGGGTATAAGCTATGCAGCATGTGTTATTTATGTGAAAGCTCCATTGAGTCCGCTGATCACCTTCTGAATTTAGATGTATGGAGAATTTGTACTATTGGATGAAAGGGAATTTAGTTTTGAATTTGAATGATTTGCTAGACTTGTTAGAATCCCTGAATATGTAATGTAAACAAGTCCTGCCTTTTGTATTTGCTGCAGTACTATCTTGGTATTTGTGAGAAACCACGGGAGAAAATATTATTATTGATATTCTCTATAATTGTAATGCAATGAGCCCAATTTATACAATACGTCGTATCCTACTCCGATTCTATGTGGGACTAGGAGTAATTCATATTATTTACATAACTATCTACACTTCCCTTAAGCCGGTGCAAACAAATTATATGAACCGAGCTTGTTACATATGTAACTAATACGCGGACCGGTAAAGGACTTGATGAAAATATATGCAAGTTGATCATTCGACTTCACAAACTTTGTAGTAATATCTCTTGTAAGTATCTTTTCTCTGACGAAATGACAGTCAATCTCAATGTGTTTAGTTCTCTCATGGAACACTGGATTTGATGCAATATGAAGGCAGCTTGATTATCACACACAAGTTCAATCTTACTGATCTCACTAAATTTTAACTCCTTCAGCATCTGTTTAATCCAAACTAGCTCACACGTCGCCATAGGCATTGCTCGATATTATGCTTCTACACTAGACCGAGCAATCACATTTTGTTTTTTGCTCTTCCAAGATACCAAATTACCTCCTACTAAAACACAATACCCAGTCATAGAACGTCTATCAGAAGGTGATCATGCCAATCAACATCTGAGTATCCAACAATCTGCTCATGACCTCGATCTTCAAACAGTAACCCTTTGCCCAGAGCGTATTTTGTATACCGAAGGATGCGGACAACTGCATCCCAATGACTATCACAGAGAGAATCCATTAATTGACTCACAACACTCACAGGAAAGTAAAATGTCGGGTCTAGTCCCTGTGAGGTAATTTAATTTACCAACCAGCCGCCTATATCATGCAGGATTGCTAAGCGGCTCCTCCTGTCCTAGCAGAAGTTTAGAATTCGGATCGATAAGAGTGTAAACAGGTCTACAACCAGTCATTCATGTCTCCTCCAAAATTTCCGAGGCATACTTCCTTTGTGAGATCACAATACCTGAGGCTCGACTGAGCGACCTCAATACCCAGAAAATACTTTAATCTGCACAGATCCTTAGTCAGAAAGTGCTGAAAGAGAAGGTTCTTCAACTTAGTAATACCATCGTGATCATTGCCGATAATAACAATATCGTCAACATAAATCACCAAATAAATATAGAGATTTGAAGCAGAATGCCGATAAAACACAGAGTGATCAGCTTCACTATGAGTCATGCCAAACTCCCAAATAACTGTTTCTGAGCTTACCAAACAAGGCTCGAGGAAAATGCTTTAGACCATAGAGGGACCGGCTCAACCGACATACAAGGCCACTAGACTCCCCCTGAGAGCAACAAAACCAAGTGGTTGCTCCATATAAACCTCATACTCAAGGTCACCGTGAAGAAAAACATTCTTAATGTCCAATTGATAGATAGGCCAATGGCGAAGAGTAGCCATGGATAGAAAAAGACGGATTGATGCTATCTTAGCTTATGTTGCGCGGACTCTCCAAAATGTAGCCGTACCCTTGTCGGATCCTTCAAAAATGCACTACTTTTGGAGGATCTGACACGTATCCGGCCACATTTTCGGAGAGTCCGAGTAACGTAGATCTTAGCCACGGGAGAGAAGGTATCACTGTAATCGAGCCCAAATATCTGAGTATACCCTTTGGCAAAAAGACGAGCCTTAAGTCAATCAACCTGGCCATCTGGACCAACTTTGACTGCATAGTACCACTCGTATGTAAAGCAAACATCTCGTCAATCATACCCAGTAGCCATCTTGGATGAGACAATGCTTCACCTGTAGACTTAAGGATGGAAACAAAGAACAAAGATGATACAAACGCATAATAGGGCGATGAAAGACAATGATAACTTAAACCGATATAACGGGGATTAGGATTAAGTGTGGACCATATACCTTTCTGAAGTGCAATCGATGGACTAGGAGGAGACAAATCCGCAGTATCAGCAGGGTCAGGTGCAGGACGTGAATCAACTGGGCCTGATGCTGGGCGCGGACGACGATGATAAGTTAGGAGTGGAGCTGAACTGGACTAACTGATAGAACTGAAGCTATAGGTGATGGAGATGGAACTGAGCTGTAGCTGGTGAAATTGTTGTTGTAGAGGTAGACGAATGGGAGATAGTGACTGAATCTCCAAAAGATAAAACTGGTAGCACCTCAGAAATGTCTAAGTAAAGTATGAGTGGGTTTCAAAGAAGGTAACATCAGTAGAAATAAGGTACCGCTGGAGGTTAGGTGAATAGCATCGATATTCCTTTTGCGTTCTCGGGTAACCCACAAATACACACTTAAGAGCACGCAGAGCTAACTTATATTTTCCTGGAGTAAGGTTATGAACAAAACACGTGCTCCCAAAGATACGGGGTGGAAAAGAGAACAAAGGTAAATAGGGAAACAAGACAGAGAATGGAACTTGATTCTCGATAGATGGGATGGCATATGATTAATAAGATAACAAGATGTGAGAACTGCATTTCCCAAAAAATGCAAGGGAAGATGAGAGTTTATGAGTAGGGTCGAGCAGTTTCAATAAGATGTCTATTCTTTCTTTCAGCTACATCATTTTGTTGAGATGTGTACGGACAAGATGTTTGATGAATGATTCAATGAGAATTCATAAGCTGCTGAAATGAGCAAGACAAATACTCTAGGGCATTATCACCACGAAATGTGCGGATAGAAACCCCAAATTGATTTTGAATTTTAGGGTGGAAGGTCGGAAAAATAGAAAACAACATAGATCGATTTTCATCAAAAACATCTAAGTGCACCTGAAATAATCATCAATAAAACTAACTAAGTAGTGGAATCCCAAGGTAAGATCCGAAGGGACTAAAGTGAAAGGTGACTCTGCTCGATTATCAGGACGCCGAGGGAAATAGGACCGATTATTCTTACCGAGCTGACATGACTCACACTCTCATGTCTCACACTCTAGAGTGGACAAGTGAGATAAAGCAGGAACCATTTTATGAAGTTTTGACAAAATGAGATGTCCCAACCATTTATGTAATAAATCTGGTGAATCAGTAACATGACAAGTTGTTGAAGGAAGACAAGATGTGAGTCCATGCGATTTAGCAAGTATAAGGTAATAAAATCCATTTGATTCACGTCTGGTACCAATGATCCGCCACGTACTGCGATCCTATATAAAAACAAGGTCATAATAGAACAGAGCATTTAAGTGGTTTGCTTACGCGACTAACGACTACAAGATTAAAAGGACTACCGAGAACATAAAGAACTGAATCTAAAGGTAACGATGAAAGTGGACTTGCTTGACCTATTGCAGTTGTCATGGTATGAGACCCGTTGGTCATTGTGACTGTTGGAAGAGATTGAGTATATGATCGTAGTGAAAAGAGATTTGTTACCAGAAATGTGATCAGATGCACCTGAATCAATGACCCAAGAGTCAGAAGAGGAAGAAGATTAAGAGAGACAAGTCACGATATTACCTGTTTGAGCTACATAAGCAATCTCAAAAGATGTCTGCTTACATGTTTTATACTGAAGGAACTCGATATAATTTGATAAAGATACCATATGAACATTCGAGGTATAGGATCCAACGGTATTTGAGCCAAAACCATCAAACCTGAGTGACATAATGTTTGATGAAAATCACCAACAGTGATGAGATACCCTCAAATCAAGCAATTAAAAACTGTAGCCAAATTTTCATAATGTTCACAGACACAGGGTCTGATATTGTTGGTCGAGCTTCAGAGTCTGAAAATTTTGTGTTGAAGACCTTTGGTTAACAGACGCAACTGTTGTGACTTCTCATATCTTCGTCGGAAGCAAATTGAAGTCAACAAAATGATGGAAATTAAATGGCTGACGCCGGAATCAACATGCAACCTTAGTATGTGAACATGGTGGCTGGAAAAGTGACCAAAACCGTGACAGACCACTGTTGTCGCCGGAAAACACTGTTCCGGTAATTGAAAATCCACAAAATCTTGAAGGGTCGAGTCGGAAAAAGTAGGCAACCAGCACAGAAGAAAAATCAGACTTGGAAGAAGTCGAAAATGACCTCAAGCACCGGTGCGTGAAGTCACACTCTCGCCGGAACTCTAACTACCGGAGGCGCGTGACGGTGCGTGTGAGGTTTTCTGCTGGAGATCTTCACTGGTGTCGCCAATGATAGAAAAACCTTGTGGTGGTAATGAAATTTGCACAAACCTCATTGAAACTAAGATCGACGTAAACAACTTCTCAAGTCACAGGAAAATTGTACGGTGACGATTGATTTTTTCCCGGATGTCGTTGGAATGACACATAATAATAATTATCTCATTAATGCTCTGATACCATGTGAGAAAGCACAGGAAAAAATATTATTATTGATATTCTCTATAATTATAATAAAATGAGCCATATTTATACAACACATATCATATTCCTATTCTATGTGGGACTAGGACTAATTCATACTCCCTCCGGTCCAAAATAAGTGATTTTTTGGCCTTTTTTTTTGTGGTCCAAAATAAGTGATTTTTCTAGATTTCAAGAATGGATTAATTATTTTTTTCCTACATTGTCCTTGGAGTAAATAGTATTGGAATATGTGTTAGGAGTGTTTATGTGAGATAGTAAATGTTAATATGGTCAATTTCATTGCTAATTAATGCTAAAAGGTGGATGCTTAATCTGTGTAAAAACATCCAAAAAATCACTTATTTTGGACCGGAGGAAGTATTATTTACATAACTATCTAACACTATTGTTTCTTAATAAAACTTTACCTTACCTTAAAAAAACTTGACCCCTCCCCCTTGCTCCTACCACACTGCCCACCCCTCTCCCCACTCTTCTTTATTCCTAAGTTGCTCGGACTCTTCACTTTCGGTGCCACACTCGTTTCGAATGACGTGGTTGTGGGGGTGCAATCCATATTGGATTTGTACTTTGAGCAAAATCGATGGAGAAATTCGGGACAGATACAATAATTTCTGAAATCGAAACAAAAGTTAGGGTGAAATTGAAGAAAACGGGATACCTTCTATATAGAAATTTCTATGTCAATCCTTTTCCTTTTATCTCCTTCCCGGATTCTCTTCTTGATCAATATTTTTTCCTTCTCGGTATTCCTCGTAAGTGTTTCACATAATGTCTCATAATTTAGACTTTATATAACTCTATTTATAGATATTTGAATTATTTTTAGGAAAATCCCCACACCAGTATATGTACCTGGATCTATACCCCGAATCTTAAAATTTAGATCATGAAGGATCCGACCTCTAGATCCGCACCCGTATGGAACACCCCCACCCAAGTCTGAGCAACTTAGCTTTATTCCTGCTCAATTTATGTGAAATATATTAGGATTAGCCTATATGTTTATGATAAATCTTGCATTGAGACATAGTTTTAGGGAGTAGGGAATTAAATACTATTATGTTGATTAGGGTAGAAGGTCAAGAATAAAGGTAGAAGGTTAGTTGTCGAGCGCCTTTCCTGATTCTAGTAGTTGTATTACTATTCTCGTTTTTTTCATTTTTCTGTTTCTTAGATCTGTAGTTACATGATGTTGCTTCTGCCTCGGTTGTATCTTAGTCTGTTGTGTTGTTGTTACTGCTCCATTTTCCTTCTTTATTACTGCATTTCTCGTTCTTAACTGTTGTGCTTATGCTTGTATGAACCGAGGATCTATCGAAAACAACCTCTCACCTGCATAAGGTAGGGGTAAGGTCTGCATACAAACTACCCTCCCCATACCCAACTTGTAGGAGTACTTTTTTCTTCTAAACTTTTGGTAGACCCTTCCAAGATATCTAAATTACAAATCTCTACTAAATCACAGCTCAATGTCAGAGTCATATGAGAATCTTTACCAATCTCACAATTTTAGTCATTCCCAACCATATTTTTTGTTAAACTAAAATATTTTGAGGAATAGTACTAGTAAGTTAATAGGGCCTGTAAGCTTCTTGGTTTCACTTGCAAGTCTTAGATGAAACCATAATGTACCTCCAATAAATTGTCATCAATTTAATGAATCTCATGGGTGAAGAGCTACTCACTCACCTGTACAAGAAAAGCCATATCAACTACTAGTGACGTAATTACACCAATCACAAGCCCCAGAACGCCATTTGCCACTGTAGAAGAACCAATATCAATATCAACCTACAGAACATAAGCAACACAAAAATCAAGTTCAACACCATAATATGCCCGGCACCATGTCACATTGTGTGTCTATGCAGCCTTATTAAAGAGGAAAGGGACGTGGGTCTTTACTTCCAAATATGTAGCCCCGCGGATATAGTTGCAATCAACTGCTTTCCCCAGTAAACAAGGGGTACTTCCAACACTCTGACGCACAATCCAGGATCCCTGCATAAAAATGGTCAAAATTCGGAACACACATCATGATGAAGTCACAGTACTGAGGAAGACTGAAGGCGAGTGGAGCAGATGGGACTATTGATTAAATGAACAATGTAACATATTAGTCCCAATTTATGTGGCGGTGTTTGACTCGGCACGGAGTTTAAGAAAGAAAGATTTTTGAAACTTGTGGTCTAAAACAAGCCATAGATATTTGTGTGGCCATAAATCATTTCATTAAGGTAAAGTAGGAAGTTTCAAGTTAAGTATGAAATTCTTTTTGGGACAACTAAAAAGGGAAGTGTGACACACAGATTAGGACCGAGGGAGTAGTAGAAAACAGAAGAATCTCTCCAAGATGTCTACATTTAGCATGTTACCAGTTTTGCATAAAATATCATTAGTGGAAGAGATTGGTAAACTAAAGGCAGCTTCAAGCTGATGTGAAGTACAACTCCTCTATGTCACCAACACAAGTATATACATAAACTTCAGATTCAGAGAGAATCATTTCAAAAGGGCCCTAAATTTTGTGATTCAAAAAGCACCAAAGTTTTATTTAAAGTATTTTTCAAGTAATTCCATTATAAACTCTAAACTTCCACCATGACTTCTGGCCATCTCCCTTTTGCTGCTTCCTTTCCATCCTCCCCTAGTCTAAAGATTTTCCTATGAACCTGAATTCTGAGACTACATCTCACTCACAGCCCCAACCCTGCTATGCACTAAGCTTTGAGAATTTTGTGTTCCCATGCTTCTAAAGAGACAAGTCTTTAAGAGTCAGAAAACCATTACGTCTAAAAAATTACATAAGATCATATCCAGTTAAAACATGTGAACTTTGTGATTCCCCATAATACAGAAATGTCATTAGATCCATTCCACCTTAAGCACTATCTCCCAGACAATATGAATAGAGAAAAGTACCTTCGGCACAGAAGGGATGAGCTTCATTCTACTGTTGCGAAAATCATCATCACCATCAACAAAACGTTGCAAGAGAGAACAATGTGCTAACTCTTTCATTACAAAATAGAAAACCATGCTGTAGTGAGTTGATCCGGGTACCTTTCAGAAGACAAATGTTGTCTACTTGCTTCATCATGATGCACTTGAAATATTAACCCAAATCAGGATACAGAAGGATTTTCTTACTTGAAGATTAAACACCAAAGAAAACAGTCCTTTCTCTGAAGCAACCTGGAGAATATGGGTGCAAGCATAAATATAAAGTGGTTCACCATGTGATGACTACAAAGAAGTAAAGCTTCAATAATATAGCAAACAAGATGCCCAAAATAAAGCACATTGACTGAAGACTCTGTGGACCCTGCAGTATTGACTGAAGACTCTCTGGACCCTGCAGTATGAGTCCATCAACCAGTAAATTGTACAGATCACCCACTGCAGTATGAGTCCATCAACCAGTAAATTGTACAGATCACCCACAGAGACACATCCCAACATAAGGCAATTACTGCATCAGCAGACCCTAAATCTGCACGTGGCTTTTGCAAAATGGACTTCAAACTCTACACTTCACTGTTAGGGTTTTGTAGATTCATTTGCAGAAAAATGCAGTACTCCTATATTACAGACATCCTGTACTAAGTTACGTCATTATTAGCATTTTCTAAGGTAATTTACCTTGTTAGGCCAAACTATTAGTATATAACAAGACTTTGTACTTGTTGATTAGTGTAATTAGTAGAAAGATTTGATTAGATTAGATTTTATTCTCTAGCCTAATTATAGGCAGATTTTATTCTGTAGCTTGATTGTAGCAATTACTGATTTTTTTTCCTAGTTTAGCCATAGGATTCATTGTATAAATGTCAGTACTCTTGATGTGAATAGATATACAAAAATACAAGAAGCTCTTTCTTCTTCTTGAAATCGTCATGGTATCAGAGCCTCTGCTGCCATTTTGAGGTGAGTTTCCTCCCTCAACAACACTATAGGGCTCCAGTTCTTTGAAAGAGGTCGAGTTTTTCCTCCCTCACGGTGGTTGTACGCATCGGAACTATTATATACCAGTAGTGTGGAAAAACTAACACCACAACAAGCTTCCTTAGGCGACGGCGACAAAACCCCAGTAAGTGGCTCCGAGAAAAACCTCTCCACACACCTCCATACGCCACCAACAGTTCCAACTCGGCGCGCGTGAATCTCACGCGCTGGCGAGTAAACAGCTTTCCGACGACTTTTTCTGGAATTTTTTTGCTCCTTTCAGGTCGCCAGCACATTCCGACCCTACCCCGGTTGTAAAACAATATTCTATCACCGGAGGTAGGGTTTCAGCTTCTCAGTTCTTTTTTTACAGCGAAGGTTGCTGTTTTTTTTTCTCTTATCCTTGGAGTTCAGGTTTGGCTTCTGGACTGCTACTTAAGGAATAATGGGGGACACCAAATCAACAGATAATTCTCCATCACAAATGGTTAATTCTGTTTCACAAGTTAGCGCAGTTAAATTGGATGGGGTTGGTATATATCTTGCTTGGTCAAGATCTTATTTGCTTTTTATTAAGTCCAGAAAGTTGCTTAGTTATATTACGGGAGAAATGAAAGCACCCGTTCTGACTGATGCTAGCTATAGTCAATGGAATTCAGATAATTCCCTAGGTATGACATAGCTTTTGAATACTATGCACCCTCGAATTTCTAAACAGTATTTATTGCTTGATACTGCTGAAAAGATTGGGAATTCCACTAAGCGCACTTGCTCTCGTAAGGGAAATGACGCTCAGGTCTTTGAAATTCGAAATAAGATTCATGTCACTAAGCAATATGAGCCGACTATCAGTGACTACTATTCCGAGTTAACTAGGTTATGGTAGGAAATTGACTTTTTGGCCGGTTTGAACCCAGAGTATGATCAAATCAAGGTTCAAGTTCTTGGTAAAAAGTTCTTTTTCCTTCTCTTGAGGATGCATACTCTTACGTGCAACACGAAGAGAGCCGACGAGCAGTCATGCTTTATTCCGCACCAACCAAGAAGTCTAGATTAACTGTGTCTCATGAGCAAACAAAGGCGTTCACTTCGGATAAAGATCACTTGCACAAAAGACCTGCTGGAAACTGCATGGTAGACTAACTAGAGGTCGTGGCTGAACAAACTTGACACTTCTAATGTTGGAACTTCCAATTATGTGCAGTCGGGTATTGCCTTTAATGCTCATCTTAATTCTTGGATTATTGATTCTGGTGCGAAAAGACACATGACAGGCTCCTCTAAAGGCTTTCAAAACTACTCTCCTAGTCTCAAAGGGGACTGTCGGAATAGCCAATGGCTCTCTAACTCTTATCTCTGGAATAGGTTCTGTTATCTGTACACCTGATATTACATTGTCATCCGTTCTTCATGTAATTGAGTTTCCCGTTAACTTGTTATCTGTTAGCACCATCACCAAAAAACTAAACTGTAGTGTCGAGTTTTTCCTGATTATTGTGTGTTTCAGGATCTTCAAACAAGGAAGAGGATTGGCAGTGGTAGATCGCATGATGAATTATATTAGATTGATGGAACTCGAGCCTTTGGTCAAACCCTTTTTGGAGGAAATAATACGGTGGCATATACGGTTGGGGCACCCATCCTTTTTTGTTCTAAAGAAATTATATCCTTGTTTGTTTTCTAGAAGTGAGTTTGAATCTTTGTTTTGTGATGCTTGTGAATATGCCAAGCATACTAGAAACTCTTATCCTTTAAGTGATAATAAAAGTACTATCCCATTTTCGACTATTGACTCTGATGTATGGGGTCCCACTCAAACAGTTTCCTTGTCTGATAGTCGATGGTTTGTTACGTTTATTGATTGTTGCACTAGGATGACTTAGGTATATTTGTTAAAGGCAAAAAATGAAGTCTTCTCCTGTTTTCAGTCGTTTCATAAGATGAATATACGGGTAAAGATTTTGGTGCTTATTTGGAGTCTTTTGGGAACTAGTTGTCCTTGTACTAGTGCACAAAATGGGTTGTTGAAAGGAAAAATAGGCATTTACTAGAAGTGGCACGATCTCGAATGTTTACATTGAATTTACCAAAACCTTACTAGGGGATGTCATTCTAGTAGCTGTCTACCTTATCAATAGAATGCCACTTAAAAGCCTCAGTTTTCAGAGTCCTTTGGAAGCTTTGAAGAGTAAGAACGATTATATTGTTCCTCCGAAGGTGTTTGGCTTATTTGCTTTGCTCACACTAGGAGTTCGGGAAAACTTGATCCTGGAGCTATTAAATGTGTCTTTATTGGGTATTCTCCAACACAGAAAGCGTATAAATGTTATCATCCTCCTTCTAGGAGATCCTTCGTCGGCATGGATGTTACTTTTCGAGAATTTGAGCCCTATTAGAATAAAACACCATCACCTCTTCAGGGGGAGAGCTATAAGGATGAAGAGTGATTCCGACTGTTGAAATGATTCCAACGGTTGAAGCCACTAAGACACGAGAATGTGAAATCGAAGAAAGAATTCAGGGGGAGACTACTGGGCGTTTGAATAAACCTGATTTGATAACTTATTCAAGAAAAAGGAGAGATGAAGAAGTTATCATGCAATCTGCTGAAGCTCAACCCTCTTCTGCTGGTGAGTTATCTACATTTCCAAGTGAGTTAGATGTACCTGTTGCTCACAGAAAAGGAGTCAGATCTTGCACCAAACATCCCTTATCTAACTTTCTCTCCTATAATTCCTTATCTCCTTCCTATAGAGCTTTTGCCTTATCTATTTCTTCTGTGTCTATTCCCTAGAATTGGAGGGAAGTTTTTGCAGATCCTAAATGGAAGCAAGCCATGGAAATTAAGGCCTTGTCAAAGAATGAGACTTGGGATCTTGTCACTTCACCACTAAATAAGAGATTGGTTGGCTGCAAATGGGTCTTTACTGTGAAGCACAAAGCTGATAGTTCGATTAAAAGATTCAAAGCAAGGCTGGTGGCTAAGGGGTTCACTCAAACTTATGGAGTGGATTATCAGGAGACATTTTCCCCGTTACAAAAATGAACTCTGTTAGAATTCTTTTGTCTTGTGCAGTTAATCTTGATTGGGACTTACAACAGTTTGATGTGAAGAATGCATTTCTTCATGGCGACTTAGAATAAGAGGTGTATATGGAGATTCCTCCTGGATTTGATACTGAACAAAGTCAACGAAAAGTGTGCAGACTGAATAAAGCCTTGTACGGGCTGAAGCAATCTCCAAGAGCTTGGTTTGACAGATTCTGCAAAGCGATGATGTCCTTCGATTACCAACAAAGTAATGTTGATCATACCCTCTTCATGAAACACCAAAAGGGTAAACTCACTTTTCTCATAGTTTATGTTGATGACATAGTAATGATAGGGAATGACAACGAAGAGATGGTCCGATTGAGAAGCTATTAGCCGAGGAATTCGATAACAAAGATCTAGGAAAGTTACAATATTTCCTGGGAATTGAGGTTGCTAGATCAAAAAAAGGAATCTTTATTTCTCTGTTAGTTTAGTAGTCAAATAGGAGTAAATAGCCTTAAACCCTAATCCTATATGTATTAGGAGTAGGACATGTATTATCTATATATAGGGCTCATTGTATCATTGTATAACGTGAATAAAGAATATTTTCCCGTGTATTCTCACATGGTATCAGAGCCACTAGTGAGAAATCCCCGCTGTGCAATTACCAGCGAGTCCGGGCAGTCACCGTGCCTCTTTCCGGTGACTTTCAGGCCATTCTTTTACTAAATCCCTTCTCCGGTGGTATTTTTTTACGAAAATAACACCACAAGAAGGTGCGGATTTCTCAGGCGACCTAACCCCAGAACACCACCCGGCAGAACCCTAGTCACGCGCCTCCACGCGCCTCCAGACCATCTGACGCCGGCGGCGCGTCAGGCCCACGCGCCGGCGCGTGAACCACCCTCCGGTCATCTTTTTCGGAAACTCCTTCAGGACAGTCTAACCGTCTACGAAATTCGACCCTACCCATACTGTTTTCGTTCGATTCTGACTACTTTGAGTTTTTCCGGCGACTACACAATCCTTTTCCGGCAGCTACAGTGTTCCCTTCGTCAGTTTCAGGGAATTTCCAATTGGTTCTTTCTATTATTTGGGTATAATTTATAGACCCCTCTTCACTCCAACGATGTCTTTTGGAATTGATGTTTTCGGGTCTAAAAATCCGGGCTCTGGCAGTTCCGGTATTATGATTACCTCAGAACCTTTAATGGGAGGTTCAAACTACTTAACTTGGGCTTCATCTGTCGAGTTGTGGTGTAAAGGTCAAGGTGTTCAAGATCATCTAATCAAGAAGTCTAGCGACGGAGATGAAAAGGTCAAAGCACACTGGGAGAAGATCAATGCTCAATTATGCAGTATTCTGTGGAGATCTATTGATTCCAAGTTGATGCCTTTGTTTCGTCCATTCCAGACATGTTATTTGGTTTGGGAAAAGGCTCGTACTTTATACACTAATGACATATCTCGTTTCTATGATGTGATATCGCGGATGACAAATTTAAAGAAACATGAATTAGATATGTCTACTTACTTGGGACAAGTACAGGCAGTCACGGAGGAATTTGAGAAGTTGATGCCAGTTTTTGCTAGTGTTGAAAAGCAACAAGAACAATGATACCTTGACTTCCTAATGATCTTGACTTAGTACGCGATCAAATTTGGCTAGTCCGACTATCCCCACAGTTGATGAATTATTCTCTCGATTATTTCGCCTTGTTGTAGCACCAAGTCACCCAGTGAGCTCATCACAGACACTTGACTCATCTGTTCTCGTATCCCAGTCAGTAGACAATCGGGCATCTCAACCTATGGAGAATAGACGAGGAGGAGGTCGTTTTGGAAGGTCTCGACCCAAGTGCTCTTATTGTCATAAACTTGGACACACTCGTGACGTGTGCTATTCTTTACATGGTCGTTCACCCAAAAATGCTTATGTTTCTCAGACCGAGACTACAGGTAACCAGAGACTTTCTTTATCTAAAGGAGAGTATAATGAGTTCCTTCAGTACCGAACAAGTAAGCAGACATCTCCACAAGTAGCCTCTGTTGCTCAGCCTGATACTTCTGTTGCTGGTAATTCTTTCGCTTGTGTTTCCCAGTCTAGTTCTCTTGGGCAATGGGTTGTGGACTCAGCCGCTTCTGATCATATCTCTGGTAATAAATCACTTTTGTCAAATATTGCGTATTCACAGTCTCTTCCCACTGTTACTTTAGCTAATGGGTCTCAAACTAAAGCAAAAGGAGTTGGACAGGCGAATCCCCTACCTTCTGTCACTCTAGATTCCGTTCTTTATGTCC
>ML246164.1:1947-21729 GCA_005239495.1 Nicotiana undulata | reverse complement strand
GGGAGCCGCTTAGCGATCCTGCTAGATATAGGCGACTTGTTGGTAAACTAAATTATCTCACAGTGATCAGACCTGACATTTCCTTTCCTGTGAGTATTGTAAGTCAGTTTATGGATTCTCCGAGTGATAGCCACTGGGATGCAGTTGTCCGCATTCTTCGGTATATAAAATCGGCTCCAGGAAAAGGGTTATTGTTTGAGGATCGAGGTCATGAGCAGATCGTTGGTTACTCAGATGCTGACTGGGCAGGATCACCTTCTGACAGACGTTCTACGTCTGGATATTGTGTTTTAGTTGGAGGCAATTTGGTGTCTTGGAAGAGCAAGAAACAAAATGTAGTTGCTCGGTCTAGTGCAGAAGCAGAATATCGAGCAATGGCTATGGCAACATGTGAGCTAATTTGGATCAAACAATTGCTCAGGTAGTTAAAATTTGGTGACATCAGCCAGATGGAACTTGTGTGCGATAATCAAGCTGCCCTTCATATTGCATCAAATCCAGTGTTCCATGAGAGGACTAAACACATTGAGATTGATTGTCACTTCATCAGAGAGAAGATAATCTCAAGAGATACTGCTACAAGATTTGTGAAGTCGAATGATCAGCTTGCTGATATTTTCACCAAGTCCCTCACTGGCCCTCGTATTAGTTATATATGACAAGCTTGGTACATTTGATTTATATGCACCAGTTTGAGGGGGAGTGTTAGTTTAGTAGTCAAATAGGAGTAAATAGCCTTAAACCCTAATCCTATATGTATTAGGAGTAGGACATGTATTATCTATATATAGGGCTCATTTTATCATTATATTATGTGAATAAAAATATTTTCCCGTGTATTCTCACATTCTCAAAGGAAATATATCCTAGATCTCTTGAAAGAAACTGGTATGACAGGTTTCAAACCAACAAAATCTCCCATTAAAAGCAATCACAAGTTACAAACTGGGATTGGAAAGTCAAGTGATGAGGAGCGATATCAGAGGTTGGTTGGAAAACTCATTTATCTCTCACACTAGGCTAGACATAGCCTATTCAATTAGCTTGGTGAGTCAGTTCATGCACGATCTACGAGATCCTCATATGCAAGATGTCTTTCACATTTTACGGTATCTGAAGTCTGCACCAGGAAAGGGTCTAATTTTCTCCAAACATGGTCACCTCCGGATAGAAGCCTTTACAGATGCGGATTGGGTTGGATCTCTAGATGACATAAGATCTACATCTGGTTATTGTACACTCATGGGAGGGAATGTAGTTACTTGGAGAAGCAAGAAACAAAATGTAGTTGCCAGATCCAGTGCAGAAGCAGAATATAGAGCAAAGGCCCAGGGTGTTTGTGAACTGATTTGGCTACAAAAGTTAATGGAGGAATTGTGAGACGGGGAAGCTTTTGTTATATTGCGACAACAAGGGTGCAATTAGTATAGCTCATAATCTTGTTCAACATGATAGAACAAAACATGTTGAAATTAATTGACATTTCATCATAAAAAAGATTGTTCGTAGTACCTTGAGTTTGCTTCATGTATCGACAGAAAAGCAGCAAGTGGATGTGCTGACAAAAGGTCTCAGCAAAAAGACTTTTCACACTTTGGTTTGCAAGTTGGGCATGTGCGACATCTTTGCACCAACTTGAGGGGGAGTGTTGATTAGTGTAATCGGTAGAAAGATTTGATTAGATTAGATTTTATTCTCTAGCCTAATTATAGGCAGATTTTATTCTTTAGCTTGATTGTAGCAATTATTGATTTCTTTTCCTAGTTTAGCCACAGGATTCATTGTATAAATGTCAATACTCTTGATGTTAATAATATACAAAAATACAAGAAGCTCTTTCTTCTTCTTAAAATCATTAGTACTGTCTTCAAGTAAATACAAGTCTATGTGCTCATGTTTCTTTTTCAATATGGTATCAAAGCCAATGATAAAAAACACCAAACTTTAGTTCATTTCGCTCATTGGAAATTTTCCTCGACGTCTGAAGGATATTTATTTACTGTCTGCAAATTCATGTCAATTTTGTCGTCAGATCAGTAACCAATAATAGTAAGCTTTGTCTATGAAACAAACACAGTGGTTGCAGACTGCAAGGACACTGCACACATCTTACCACCATCAGTCACTGCCATTTACTCATTGCTGGCACACCAGAGAATCTCCAATCACTGTCAAATCAGCACCACACCAGAGTCTGACAGAGGCAGACCTACACTATACGAAGGAGGTGCACAGGCACCCGTAAGCTTAGTTCTAAGTTCTGACTATGAATTCTTCCGTACGACCACTGCTAAAAGTATTTTATATACAGTATATGGGCACCCGTTATCAGATAAGACCAATGGGTGCACTAGTCAGAGATGACTCTTCTAAATATTTCGGTGTTTGATTTCGATGTTTGAAATCGAGCGTCTGTTAAGGCGTTTTTTGTTTTTTGCTGTTTTTCCTTCTCTCTATCGAGTCAGAGTACACCTTCAGGAGATCAGCCAATTCATCCTAAGTATTGACTATGACTAGTTCCTGGAAAATGAGCCAGCTAATTCATCCACTGTATTGCCACCGATCAACGCCAGTTAGTTGCATGTCCCGCTAACTATTCATCTCTTAGACCTGGATCCTTGATTCAGTAGCTTCAGACCAAATGATCGATAAAAAGAACTGTGTTCTCTCTTCCATTATCCAGACAACCACTCACATTACCGTTCTGAAAGAAACCAAAATCATGGCCCGGGCAGTTGGTCATGTTCCATTAATCAATCCCTGGCACGGTGTTTTATATGTTCCGAGTGTCATTAACCTTATTTCTATCAACAAAGTATAAACTCACTAAACGTCCTGATTTTTCTATTAAAATTAATTCCATATGTTTCTAAAATGGGGTACAGGATGGATGATTGGTGAAGGGTGTGACTCACAATTTCCGAATCCTCTTTCACATCATTAATTTTCACTGAGCCCTCTCTCACCCACGGTTGTCTTAGCCATCTGCATCGTTAATTTCAGTTGATGATCCCAACCTTCCCTCTATATCGTCAATTGATTGTCAGTCATGTAAACTTAAGGAACAAAAGCGTGCTTCATTCCCAAAACAAGTTGTGTCCCGTTCAAGATTGTTCACATTGATGTAGGGAGACTGTTAATTTGATAGTTAAATATAGTAAATAACCCTAATCCTATATGTATTAGGAGTAGGACATGTATTATACATATATAGGGCTCATTGTATCATTGTCAATATCAATATAATAATTTTCCTGTCTCATATTTCTCACATGGTATCAGAGCGTGAGTGAGACAGATCCGAAAATAAATAAAAAGGTTTGAACAGTTGCCGTGTGTCATATTCCGGCAACTTTCTAGGGCTGGTTTGCGTGAGACAGATCTGTCTCTGTGGGTGTTGTGCGAAAACCAACACTACCACAAGGTCCCCAAGCCTTCCGCGACCAAATCCCACAAAATATCTCCGGCAACCGACCTCTCACGCGCCCTCACGCGCCGATCGGAGATCAGATTTTCCGGCGACTGCTTCTCCACGCGTCGGCGCGTGTGGCCTTTTCCAGCCAGATTTTGAATTTTTTTTCTTCAGATAGATTGTTCGTGAGGTATTTCCGAGCCTACCCATCCAAGTTTCGCCCAAATCCGACGACTTCTTATTTTCCGGCGAAAGAAACTCCAGATTCCAGCAATTGTTTCTGATTTTTGTGGCAAAAGTATCCAGATTTCTTGTGTTATTTGCTGATAATTTTGCTAGCCCTCTCTTTAATCCAACCATGTCTCTCGGACTTGATGTTTTTGGTTCCAAAAACAGTGGCGTTGGTAATTCAGTCTTGATGATTACTTCTGAACCCCTACTAGGGAGTTCCAATTATTTATCTTGAGCCTCGTCTGTTAAGTTGTGGTGTAAAGGTCAAGGTGTTGAAGATCACTTAACCAAACAAGCTAGTGAGGGAGATGACAATGCCAAAGCATAATGGGAAAAGGTCAATGCTGAGTTATGTTGTATTTTGTGGCGATCTATTGATTCCAAATTGATGCCTTTGTTTCGCTCATTCCAGGCATGTTATTTAGTTTGGGAAAAGGCTCGTACTTTATACACTAATGACATATCTCGTTTCTATGATGTGATATCGCGAATGACAAGCTTGAAAAAACAGGAATCAAATATGTCTACTTACTTGGGACAAGTACAAGCAGTCATGGAAGAATTTGAGAAGTTAATGCCAGTTTCTGCTAGTATTGAAAAGCAACAAGAGCAACGACAAAAGATGTTTCTAGTTCTTGCACTCGCTGGACTTCCGAATGACCTTGATTCAGTACGTGACCAGATTTTGGCTAGCCTGGTTGTCCCTACAATGGATGAATTATTGTCTCGATTACTTCGCCTTGCTGCAGCACCAAGTCACCGCAGTACGGGACAGACGATTGGAATAGGACTTGAATCAGAAGGCCTTTACTGCCTTAACTCACTCAATTCCTCCAAGGCATGTCTAGTTACAGATCCTCAAGACTTAATTCACAGACGTTTAGGACATCCAAGCTTATCCAAGCTTCAGAAGATGGTGCCTAGTTTGTCTAGTTTATCTACATTAGATTGTGAGTCATGTCAGCTCGGGAAACATACCCGAGCCTCCTTTCCTCGTAGTATTGAGAGCCATGCAGAGTCTGTTTTTTCTTTAGTTCATTATGATATATGGGGTCCGAGTAGAGTCAGTTCGACCTTGGGATTTCATTATTTTGTTAGTTTCATTGATGATCATTCAAGATGTACTTGGATTTTCTTAATGAAAGATCCTTCTGAGTTGTTTTCTATATTCCGGAATTTTTGTGCTGAAATTAAAAATCAATTTGGTGTTTCTATTCGAACTTTTCGCAGTGATAATGCCTTAGAATATTTATCCTCTCAATTTCAGCAGTTTATGACTTCTCAAGGAATTATTCATCAGACCTCTTGTCCTTATACCCCTCAGCAAAATGGGGTTGCAGAGAGAAAGAATAGGCACCTCATTGAGACTGCTCACACACTTCTCATTGAATATCAT
The DNA here is from genome assembly GCA_005239495.1 of Nicotiana undulata. Lineage (NCBI taxonomy): Eukaryota > Viridiplantae > Streptophyta > Magnoliopsida > Solanales > Solanaceae > Nicotiana > Nicotiana undulata. The sequence continues at coordinate 16,690 of ML246164.1, read as the reverse complement.
GTTCTGTTGCGTTTTTGGGACGATGCAGTTCTCACAGCTTGTTATCTGATTAATCGAATGCCTTCATCTCCCATCCAAAATCAGATTCCGCATTCAGTGTTGTTTCCTCAATCCCCTTATACTCTCTTCCCCCTCGTGTTTTTGGGAGCACTTGTTTCGTTCATAACTTAGTCCCCGGGAAAGATAAGTTAGCTCCTCGTGCTCTCAAGTGTGTCTTCCTTGGTTATTCTCGTGTTCAGAAGGGATATCGTTGTTACTCACCTGACCTTCGTAAGTACCTTATGTCAGCTGAGGTCACATTTTTTTAGTCCAAACCTTTCTTTACCTCTTCTGACCACCTTGATATATCTAAGGTCTTACCAATACCGACCTTTGAGGAAGTTACTATAGCTCCTCCTTCACCTTCCACCACAAGAGTCTTACTCATTCCAACTATTGGGGAGTCTAGTGTGGCTCCCCCTAAATCCCCAGCCAGGAACACCACTCTTGACTTATCATCGTCGTCGGCACGAAGCATCCGGCATAGCTGATTCACGTCCTGCACCTGACCCTGCTCCTACTACGGACCTGTCTCTTCCTAGTACACCGATTGCACTTCGGAAAGGTATACAGACCACACTTAATCCTAATCCCCATTATTTTGGTTTAAGTTATCATCGTCTGTCATCACCCTATTATGCTTTTATCTCTTCTTTGTCCTTTATTTCTATCCCTAAGTCTACAGGTGAGGCATTGTCTCACCCAGGATGGCGACAGGCTATTACGGAGAGATGTCTTATTTACATACGAGTGGTACTTGGGAGTTCGTTCCTCTTCCTTCAGGTAAATCTACTGTTGGTTGTCGCTGGGTGTATGTAGTCAAGGTTGGTCCGGATGGCAAGGTTGATCGACTTAAGGCACGTCTTGTTTCCAAGGGATATACTCATATATTTGGGCTTGATTACAATGATACCTTCTCTCCTGTGGCTAAGGTAGCATCAGCCCGCCTTTTTCTATCTATGGTTGTTGTTCGCCATTGGCCTTTCTATCAGTTGGACATTAAGAATGTTTTTTTACACGGTGACCTTGAGGATGAAGTCTATATGGAGCAACCACCTGGGTTTGTTGCTCAGGGGAGACTCGTGGCCTTGTATGTCGCTTGTGCCGGTCACTTTATGGTCTAAAGCAGTCTCCTCGAGCCTGGTTTGGTAAGTTCGGCACAGTTTATCCAGGAGTTTGGCATGACTCGGAGTGAAGCTAATCACTCTGTGTTTTATCAGCATTCTGCTTCGGGTCTCTGTATTTATTTGGTGGTCTATGTTGACGATATTGTTATTACCGGCAATGATCAGGATGGTATTACTAAATTAAAGCAACATCTCTCTCAAAACTTTCAGACTAAGGATCTGGGAAAACTAAAGTATTTTCTGGGTATTAAGGTCGCTCAGTCTAGCTCAGGTATTGTGATATCACAACGGACGTATGCCTTAGACATTCTTGAGGAGACCGGAATGACAGGTTGTAGACCGATTGACACTCCGATGGATGCGAATTATAAACTTATGCCAGGACAGGGGGAGCTACTTAGCGATCCTGCAAGATATAGGCGGCTGGTTGGTAAATTAAATTATCTCACAGTGACTAGACATGACAGCATTCTTCGGTACCTAAACTCGACTCCAGGCAAAGGGTTATTGTTTGAGGATCGAGGCCATGAGCAGATCGTTGGATACTCGGATGCTGATTGGGCAAGATCACCTTCTGACAGACGTTCTACGTCTAGATATTGTGTTTTAGTAGGAGGCAATTTGGTGTCTTGGAAGAGCAAGAAACAGAATGTAGTTGCCCGATCCAGTGCAGAAGCAGAATATCGAGCAATGGCTATGGCAACATGTGAGCTAATTTGGATCAAACAATTGCTCAACGAGTTGAAATTTGGTGAAACCAGCCAGATGGAACTTGTGTGCGATAATCAAGCTGCCCTTCATATTGCATCAAATCCGGTGTTCAATGAGAGGACTAAACACATTGAGATTGATTGTCACTTCATCAGAGAAAAGATACTCTTAGGAGATATTACTACAAAATTTGTGAAGTCGAATGATCAGCTTGCTGATATTTTCATCAAGTCCCTCACTGGTCCTCGTATTAGTTATATATGTAACAAGCTCGGTACATATGATGTATATGCACCAGCTTGAGGAGGAGCGTTAATTTGATAGTTAAATATAGTAAATAACCCTAATCCCATATGTATTAGGAGTAGGACATGTATTATATATATAGGGCCCATTGTATCATTGTCAATATCAATATAATAATTTTCCTGTCTCATATTTCTCTCAGAGACAAAATGACTCAATTCCAGTTTAGGTCTCCACATTTTGTAACCTTTATTTTGTGGCACTTGGTTTCTCTAAATTAAACACTATTATGAGTGTTTCTACATATTTATTGAGTTGTCCTGAAATTAAAACCCAACTAAAATCTTCCATCTGTAACTTGACAATGATAAGTTCTGTGTATCTCTTGAGTTATTTTTGTTTTGGCAAGAAACACAAAACAAACAGGTTTGACTAAAGTTATACGTTTAAGTTGCTAATTTACAAGTAGAGAAACAATCATAACAATCCTTAGCTACCCAAATAGGATCTAATTCCCCTGAAATTTAGTCAAATATCACTTACTTGTGCTGCACAACCAGGACGCCTGGCAACATGGTCGATGCGTTTAGTATCTTTGAACCAGTCAACCGCAACAAGATCCATTAAATGTTTACCCCCAGGAGTCTGCATGGATATTTTCCAAAGAGATGCTCAACCAGCTCGCAATAGATTATTAAACTAAACATAAAGCACTTATAAAGGGTACAATATACAAATTAAGGACCTTTGATTTGTCATTATAAAAATTCCTGCTACGAACTCGAAAGTTATTTCCATCAGATATTCTCCAGCAATTACGCCCACCATCATTGACATTATATCGAAGGTTACCCGAGAAAATGGACAAATCAATTTGCTCCAAAGGTTCTTCGAGGGCTTCAGCAGTACACAGACATCGTTAATAAGGAATTGAAAAACCCAAATAAATATTTCAACATATAGGAGTGAAACAAAACCATTTTAAGACCTACCACTTTTCTTCATTTCATTTTCATAGCTGGGTGGCATTACCTGAAAAGAGTCCAAGGCACGTGTTTAAAAGGAGACTCCGAAAATAAATAAAATGATCTAAAAGTTCAAACCTCCTGGTCGTCCCCTTGAAAATCTTCATCCTCATCAGAGAAATCATCCATCATTGAAGCATTTCTATTTGCAGCATGTACTAGGTCTAAGGACGCAGTACGGTGATGAGAAGTCCCTTGTTCGTTTTGACTCTTCTTGAAGATAGATGCTGATGTCATGTTAACCATAACTGGTATCCTCGGTGCAGCAGCCCTTTCATCAGTTTGGGAAAAGTATTCGCGAAGTCCTGAAGTAAGATAATCAGAAATCAGTTTCAGATTGAGCTTTGATCTGTAAACACTATCAAAGAAAGCTGTTCACTGTGTACATTTTTCCCTTCTTAATATTTTGTCTTTCAACAAAATGCGGGGCAAATAACCATCCCGACAAACTATTTTGCGCACAACAAGCAGTACCGGAGAAAAGGAGGAAGATAGTCCCTCTTACTATTGGTCTCTTAACGAAACAGAAAATAACCATCACTACAAACACCAGTTTGTGCACGATAAGAAAAAGGAGAAAGACAGAAGATTCCTGAAGTCACATCACAAGCAGTGATCACTAAAGAAATTGCTCCAATGCTAAACACTACATATCATAAATAGCTTATGCACTAGCCTAGTTAATGCATTTTTTGTTACTAGCCTAGTTAACTTTTTTTTTTTTTTTGGGATAAGGTACAGATTAGCCTAGTTAATGCATATTAGAAAACTATGATATAACAAAAAACCTGTTTCAATGGATGTAACTTTCGCCTAGCATAAAAGCTTACCAGCAACACTGTTTAACATCTGAAACAGACAATGCTGTTGAAAGGATGAGATATAGCCAACACCCCACCCTTTCAAATCGATCTGCATTAGGTGTTGGACTTGCGTTCTGGGCCTCCCATTACGAGGTTTGAGAGGAGAAATATTGAATCCACCACCTAATTGATTTGAAAACTGGTTAGCATCTGTCACAAATAAGATAGTAAGCTGCAGAATACCTCTGTGAGATATATAGCTTCAACATCATTCCCAATTTATATGGTTATCAAATGAATTTATTGCGAAAGAGTAAGAGAAACAAAGTTACTCTCTATATGAGCGCGAACATATCCAGGTACTGGACCACAATTCTCGTGCTCCCTAGAACGAAATAACACAACTGCAAAATGACAAAGTAAATCATGTATAGTCATAATTAGCAAGGAGAGAACAAATATTAGTAACTTTTTAGGGGTATGCCTACCGTAGCTGCCATCGTCATTTCGACGCCAATATCGTACATAACAAAGATCACGAGGCCATATAAACCTGCATTGCATACAATGACATGGGGGGACTTTTTGATAATACAAAAATCATATTTATTTTCTTTCAGAGAAAAAAGAAACAAAAGAACACAAGCTCGTAGCTGTTCAGATGGAATAAAATTACTTTTACTTATCAAAAAAAGAAAGAACACAAACTCAGATGGTGTATAAAAGCAGTGACTGATTTAAGTAACTTAGTTTGTTTGGAGTGAACATAGATGAACAATGAAGCTCTTTCTCCCAATATCAGTCCAATACACCAAAACCTCCAAGAAGTAGCCAACTCGCCCATACACAGAGTTGAGTCCCATCTTTTAATTCAAATATTACTTAATACTCTTATGCTATAATACTACATTAGGAAGTGAAGAACAGTGTTGTATTTAAATGAAGGGAAAAAATTCTTAAACTAAAAAGAGCAAATGTCAATGTAGGCAATATAACTGAACAAATAATTAGAAACGAGTATTTCCATCACCGAAAAAGGAAATTTTCAGAGACAAGCGACCGGTTACACATACACATACACCTTCTCTATATCAAAACAAGCATGGATAACACACAAGTGTATCCACAGTCCTTGATGGACAAACAGCCAGGTTGAGAGCCGCCAACAAGCTCATTAGCATTTAACCGCGTAAAATTCAACTCAATTCCTTCCGAAGCTAATGTAACCAAACTAAACAGAAGTCAAACAGTACACATAAAATAGTCAAACACCCAACTACAGCACACTGAAGATCTGTAACCAGGGAAACATATTACGTCGAGAACCAATCCAGTTGAAGTCTGTGATATAGTATTGCTGTGTGTCCATCTACCTCCTCAACTAGACTACCATACTGGAAGCTGCAGTCCCACCTGTTAGGCCAATACAAAAAAAAGAGCCTGAACATCAAAGACTAACTGATAACTGAGAGACAACTTACCATTAACTTGCCATGCTTTTCTTTCGGACAAAATGGCTACATTATCCTTATCGCCTTATTAGATACTTCAATGCAAGAGTGTAAGACCAATTAAAGGAATATTGCAAATTTCACAAAAAATAATCTGAACAGATGTATGATTTATGTCAAGCTGAATAGCTGTACGACAATAACTGCAATATAGTGTAACATTCCAAACTCAAAAATGTCATTATTACATCCAAAAATACAGTTCCTTCTTTGTAACACCACCACCAACAACAACAACCGACCCAGTTTAATCCCAACATGTGGGGTCTGGGGAGGGTAGATTGTACGCAGACCTTACCCCTACCTAGTGCAGGTAGAGAGGCAGTTTCAAATAGACCCTCAGCTCAAGAGAGAAAAAAAGAAAAAAAAAACAATAAGAATCACATACCGTAATAAAGGATAAATAGTATCCAATAATAGAAACAGGGAATACAATACCTGAGGCGAACAAAACTACACACCGTATGTAGGGAAATGCATGTTACTAAGCCTATCAGTGAACACTATAAACTATCTACTAACCTTCTACCTTAATCCTCGACCTCCACGCCCTCCTATCAAGTGTCATATCCTCGGTGAGCTGAAGCAGCGTCATATCCTGCCTAATCACTTTTCCCCAGTACTTCTTAGGCCTACCTCGACCCCTTCTCAAACTCTCCATGGCCAACCTCTCACACCTCCTGACAAAGACATCAATGCTTCTTCTCCTAACATGTCTGAACCATCTCAGCCGCGACTCCCGCATCTTGTCCTCCACGGAGGCTACTCCCACTCTGTCCGGATAGCTTCATTCTTAATCCTATCTCGCTTGGTACACCCACACATCCATCTCAACATCCTCATCTCTACTACTCTCATCTTCTGCACGTGGGAGTTCTTGACTGGCCAACACTCAGCCCCATACAGCATAGCGGGTCGAACCACCATACGATAAAACTTACCCTTAAGTCTTAACGGCACATTCCTATCACATAGAACACCGGAAGCGAGCCTCCACTTCATCCACCCCGCTCCTATTGCGATGTGTGACATCTTTGTCAATCTCCCCGTTACCCTGGATAATAAACCCGAGATACTTAAAACTCGCTCTCTTGTATAACTTGAGCATCAAGCTTAATACGTCTGCATCATGGGTATCACTGAATTTGCACTCCAAGTATTCTGTCTTGGTTCTACTCAGCTTGAAACCTTTAGACTCCAAGGTTTGTCTGCAAACCTCCAATCTCGCATTAACTCCGCTACGTCTCGTCAATCAACACGATATCATCGGCGAATAGCATGCACCAAGGCACCTCCCCTTGGATGTGACGCGACAGTACATCCATCGCCAAGGGAAACAAAAATGGGCAAAGAGTCGATCCCAGGTGTAGCCCCATTACTACAGGGAAATGGTCTGAGTCACCACCCACAGTCCTCACCCGAGTCTTAGCATCATCATACATATCCTTAATCACCCTAATGTACGCTACCGGAACGCCGCTAACCTCCAAACACCTCCACAGGACCTCCCTCGGAACTTTATCGTATGCCTTATCAAGGTCAATAAACACCATATGCAAATCCTTCTTCCTTTCCCTGTACTGCTAGACTAATCTCCTTACCAAATGAATCGCTTCCGTAGTCGAACGCCCCGGCATAAATCCAAACTGATTCTCGGAAATAGACACGCACCTCCTCACCCTGGCCTCCACCACTCACTCCCAAACCTTCATAGTGTGACTCAATAACTTGATACCCCTATAATTGTTGCAATTTTGGATATCACCCTTATTCTTGTAAAGCGGAACCATCGTACTCCACCTCCATTCTTCGGGCATCTTCTTTGCCTTAAAAATAACATTAAACAGCCTAGTGAGCCACTCCAAACCTGCCCTCCCCGCGCTCTTCCAGAATTCCACCGGGCCCGTTGCTCTGCCCCTACACATCTTACGCATCGCTCCTGCCACCTCCTCTACCGTAATCCGCCTACAGTACCCAAAATCCCGCCGACTCTCTGAGTGCTCCAACTCACCCAGCACAATGCGTCTATCCCCCTCCTCATTCAATAGTTTATGGAAGTATGTCTGCCATCTCTCCTAATGAGTGCCTCGTCCATCAACACTTTACCATCCTCGTCCTTGATGCATTTGACTTGGTCTAAGTCACGGGCTTTCCTCTCCCTCACCTTGGCCCACCGGTACAACCTCTTGTCCCCACCTTTGCCCTCGAGCTCCTTGTACAAACGAACAAATCTTGCGTCCTTAGCCGTCGTAACTGCTAACTTTACCTCTTTCTTTGCCTTTATGTAACACTCCCGATAAGTCCTTTTTTCCTCCTCGTTTGTACTCTCTACTAGCTTCAGATAAGAAGCTTTCTTAGCTTCCACTTTACCTTGAACCTCTCCATTCCACCACCAGTCCCCTTTATGACCCCCACGAGAACCCTTCGTGACCCCTAAGACCTCTCTTGCAGCTAACCTAATGCAATCCACAGTCATGGACCACATACTAGACGCGTCCCCCATACTCATCCAGGCCCTCATAGCCAACAATTTCTCCCCTAATTCCTCAACTTTGTCCCTGGTCAAGTTACCCCACTTGATCTTAGGTTTCCTGCACCCCGCCCTCTTCTTCCTACTCCTCTTGATCTCCAGGTCCATAACTAGGAACCTATGCAGAGTCTTGAGGTGCTCACTCGGGATGACCTTGCAGTCAGTGCACAAACCTTTATCCATTTCCTATATATAAGGTAATCAATCAGAGTCTTGCCCATTGAATTTCGGAAAGTGACCAGGTGCTTTTCCCTCTTCGGGAAACTCAAGTTAGCTATAACCAAATCAAAAGTTCTATCAAACTGCAACAGTTAATTACCTCCCTCATTCCTATCCCCAAAACCGTACCTGCCATGCACATCATCATAACCCCTAGAACTAGCCCCAATATGACCATTGAAATCTCTGCCAATGAACAACTTCTCTGTGCGCGGGATACTACGCACCATCTCGTCCAAATCGTCCCAAAATTACTTCTTGACTTCCGGGTTCAAACCTACCTGAGGAGCGTATGCACTAATCACGTTAACAGTAAACCAAGATACCTAATGCACTTTTTTTTTTTCCATAACTACATTGACACTATTGCATCAAAACATAAAAGGCCTAAAACAGTCTTTTGAAATTTTAAGTCGCATAACTAAAACAGCCTAAATTAAGTTTCAGAATCATGCCAAAACCCTGATCCAGTCACAGAAATGCATGCAAGATTTTCTGAGCATGAACCGATTCCACTAAGTAATATAGACAAACATCCAAGAATAAACCCAAAAGGAACGAACATCCAGGAATTAGATGCATTGAACACAGATCATACATAGAGAATACAATTAGCTTCGACAAACACAAGAATCGTTTCTCACCAAAAAGTCTCAGGAGTAAATCTCCACCCAAAGTTGATCCAACACTTTAAAAGGATAGAAAGAAATATTATACAACTACTGACAGAATCATCTTTCCCCTTTGACATGTCATCTTACTGGAGCTCCGTTACAATTGCATCATATATAGAATCTGTTTCAAATCTTTGAAATGCTTATAACTCCAAAACAGCATACATCAGTAAACAGAAGAGCATTAAGAACATAAGCTGGCTAATAAATGTTCAAGCATTAGATCCTCAAGCACCTCATAAAAGAAGGAAGCTGAAAATCAAAGGTACATAATAAGAAATGATGGCATATAATAGGTTTTTCATCAGAACCACAAATAGAAATACATGCAAGAGCTGAATGATTACCCAAAATGCTCCTTTTAAACCAGTTAACAACGAAGAACATCCTTCTAGAATACTGAACTAAGCCATTTTGTAGGTTACTCACTCTATGATCATAACATACCTTGCTAATGATGATTTTTAACTACACTAACAACCCCAATCACAATTAAGACCCTTAAAAAAAATTAAGTGGGGAGTTAGACCAGTAAATAAACAAGCAATTTAAATGATCCTGCTTGCTTTGGACAGAATATCTAGCCTACTTGTCCTCAAATTGCTGCATCTGGATTTCTCTGATATCTCTCTTTCTCTAGAAATAAGAGTCTTTAGTTATTTATCAGAAAAGAAACTCTGCTTGGTATTATTTAAGTTAAGCGCAGAGATTAATACTTTTTAAGTTAAACCTTGAATCCGCTATTTAAGATTATATAATAAGTAGTTATCATTTATCAGCATCTCCATACTCGGATGATAGACAAAGATTTCCCTCGACATCAAGCAACTTTGTGTAGGAATCACTGTCAAGCCTAGCAGGCTTATTACAAAATCGAGTATATATTGAGCGGACGTAATCTCTATCTATCCCAGTTTTACAGGACGTTCAGTTCTGAATGTCCCAGAAAAGTGATATACTCACTATAAATTCGTATAGTCAACAATTTCTGCATGTTTAAAGTATTCTTATTCATTTTATGATACTAATTTAACCACAAAATTGCCTACTCAATACACCAAAGTATAATTGCTAAAACCTTTTTGTTTATTATAACAACCAAGTATGCAAGCCAAATTGGCTACTTGCTACTCATTCCCAGTCAAACTATGTTAGATTAAATGAAGCAGAGATGTTAGAGAGAGTAAGTACCAGATAACCAGTAAAAGCTGGAAGTAACTTTAGGTACCAAGGCAGAACTACTTATGGAAGCTCAGTATGGGAATAAGAATAAAATTTGCCTCAGAAATGACTGACATTTTAAATCTACAACCCTACAATTTAACAAGTACAGAAACTAACAACCAGAGCACTTTTGAAGGAAAATGAAACATGAAGACTATGACGAATAAAATGACAATGTTGAGCACCCACTCAAAACGTGTTGCATCCATGCTCATTACAAGCTCAAATATTTCTTCACAACTAGCGTCCACAACCCCAGCAGCCTTCATTGCTCTACTGCAGCTCTTTGGCTACACAGAAACAAAGTGAGACATCATAAAAACACATTGAAATGCCCTAATTTTAGATTGAAAGCATTAAAATTTTCAAAACGCCCTATTCTAAGTTATGTTATGTGTAGGCTGGAAAAGAACGTAGCACTGAGCTCATACTAGAAAATCAACATCCAGAAGCTCCTCAAATAAGCGAAGCCCTGCAACATCCATCAGTAAAGAAGTCAAAATCCAGGAAGATGTCACATAGTAAATGTTCAACAACTTAACTAATGACGATAACCTATCACCCAGAAAATGAACAAAGAGAACATTGGTTCTAACAGTAGCATGAGAAAACATGTCTACAATAAGAGAACTTGATCAAATCCACATACCGTTTTGGCATTGAAGTAACCGCCAGTACTTTCTCGAAAATGCTTGATTGCTAGCATTCTGGTTTGACAAATCTGAGTCTAATTCCTTTGTCCAGTCAACCACAGACTCAGGAAGACCTGATCATTAATGATGCGAAAGATCCCAATTTGAGTGAAAAGTACACATTAGATCAGGAACAAAAGCAAATTAACAACCATTTCCAATTGTAGTCCTTCGCAGAAAGTTTGAATGAGAATCAACTTCATCCTCAACAGCACTTAACCTACAAAATTGGAAAAGCACTTGATTTGTAAAAGCTGAAGTTCTTTTCTTTTCCCTTTTTTTGGATAAGGTAAAGATTTTATTGAATGGTACCAAGATGGTAGAGAAGAAAATAATTGTTCCTTTCACAAAAACATTCTGCATAAACACTGCCAAGATGACCCCTGAATGTTACATTAGAAGATATAAATGACACTGTCAATGACAGGAAACATAGCCCTTCAAGTTTGTCGGTTCTGCAATTTTGTTGAAGATTTGCTTCTGTTGCATTTTATTAGTATGAATCTACTTTGTTGAGGAGGAGCCTGGATGCACAGGTGAGGAGGTGTGAACGGCTGGCCTTGACAGGCATGAGGAGAGGTAGGGGGCGGCCTAAGAAATATTGGGGAGAGGTGATCAGGCAGGACATGGTGCGGATACAGATTTCTGAGGACATGACCCTTGATAGGAAGTTGTGGAGATCGAGCACTAGGGTTGTTTTGTAGGTTAGGAGATAGGAGGCTATTGTGTTAGTGTCTTGTTTTAGGCGGCTAGGGGCTCTAGTTGTGTCCTTAATACGTCTTTAGGGTCGAAAGTTAGGCTATAGTATTGTTTAGCGGCCCTTTGTGTACATATTATTCCCTTGCGTATGTAGTATTGTGCATGTGTTGATGATTAGTGTTACTACTTTGCTCTCTATTTTCTGGTTATTGCGTTGCTGGTGTTATCTGTTTGGATTCCTTTGCTGCTACTTACATTGTCTCTTTCTATCTTGTGCCGAGGGTCAACCGGAAACAGCCTCTCTACTCCTCCGGAGTAGGGGTAAGGTCTGCGTACACACTACCCTCCCCAAACCCCACATGTGGGATCTCACTGGGTTGTTGTTGTTGTTGTTGTTGTAATCTACTATTTTGAATTCTAATTTCTGTCACATTTTTTAGGTTTGTTGAGATATTTCAGATTATTTAAATTCTTGTTATGCAGATTTTTCTGCATATTATGCTCTCAAGTTGGCTATTTAAAGCCCTCTATGTTTAATAAAAAAAGTAGAGACATTTTCAATCAATATTGTTAATAATTTTGCTGCACCGTCCTTTTAAAAAACCAACAGTGGTATCAAGAGCTTCATTGGTCTTACGGGATCTGTGAGTACTCTCTATGAATGCCCCAGAAACTTTCACTGGTGAAAACTATCAGATTTGGTCAGTTAAAATGAAATCCTATCTTGAAATCTATCATTTATGGGAAGTTGTAATGGAAGATAGACCATTACAACCACTCCCTGCAAATCCTACTCTTGCCCAAATTAAAAACCATTCAGAAGAGAACACCAAAAAATATAAAGCCAAAGCTGTGATTCAAAATTCTATTGCGGATTCAATTTTTTCTAAAACTATTGAATGTGAGACAGCAAAAGAAGCTTGGGAAAAGCTTAAAAAGGAGTACCAAGGAAGTGATCGAGTCAGACAAATGCAAATTTTAAATTTGAAAAGGAATTTTGTATCTCTTAAGATGCAAGAAGACGAGACTATCACTAGGGTATTCTGATAGGATTTCTTCTATTGTTAATAAAAGGTATCTTGGCGAGGATTTCAAAGATGACAGCATAGTTGAAAAAAATTCTTGTAAGCGGTTCCAGAGAGATTCGAGTCCAAAGTTTCCTTCTCTAGAAGAGTCTAAAGATCTCTCTACCATCTCTGTTGCAGAATTAATAAGTGCTCTCCAAGCAGAAGAACAAAGAAGAGCATTTAGACATGAAATAGTTATTGAAGGTGCTTTCTATGCACAAAACAAAAATGAAAAGGTCAATTATCCTCTTTGCAAATACTGCAAAGAGAAAACATACCTAGAAAAATTTTGTTGGTGGAGATATGATGAAATATGTGGTATTTGCAAACAAGCAGACCATGTTACAAAGTGTGCAAGTTCAAAGACGCTCAACACTATCCTCAAGCAGAAACAGTAATTGAAGAGGAGCAATTATTATAGAGCAACTGAAGCAAAGGAGGAGTGTTGAAGATTTGCTTCAGTTACTGTTGCGTTTTTTTAGGATGAATCTACATTTTTGAATTCAAATTTCTGTTAGATTTTTTAGGTTTGTTGACATATTTCAAATTTTATGAATTCTTGTTATGCAGAGTTTTCTGCATATTATGCTCTCAAGTTGGCTAATTAAAGCCCTCTATGTTTAATAAAAATGTAGAGACATTTTCAATCAATATTATTAATATTTTTGCTGCCCCGTCCTTTTAAAAAACCAACAAATTTGCTAACTTTTCAATGCTTAGTTCTTTGATACACCCAAATTGAATGCCTAGTTTTGTTTCTGAAGAGTCACTTTGACCAACTTTTAAAGTGAAATAAAAGATGACTCGGCTATTTTCATTAGTTCAGATATCTGGATACCCTCTAAATACAAAACTAAACATTATACAAGTAATCACTTTACTAAAGTTCTGATGAAAGATACTAAAGTTGAATTCTCTAAAACCAAAAGCAGCGCATTTAAATTCAGATGCAGAACAAGAGCAGCTATTAACAGAGTCCATTCAAGAACCCAATTGCCTTGGATTTTGAAGGGAACATGCACTTCACTTGTAACTGAATTTATTTCTTAAAAGAGAATGAAAAGTGTGGTCAGGCACATGACACACACAAACTAATTACTTTTAGGGCATGTTTGGCTTGAATTATGATCTGACTATGATCATTGACGACTATTGTATACTCAATTATTAGTGGGTACTAGTCAACAGAACAATTCCAAACAGTGGTAACCGACTACTAATTGTGATTGTTAGTTAAGTAGTCAAATAGGAGTAAATAACCCTAACCCTAATCCTATGTGTACTAGGAGTAGGACATGTAATATCTATATATATAAGGCTCATTGTATCACTGAAAATAATAAGATATTATTTTCTCCCGTGTTTTCTCACATGGTATCAGAGCTATTGTGAGAGCTTTATCGTTTTATCGTTGTGCATCAATTCCAGCGACTCCGGGAAGAAAAAAAAATCAATCAACCGGAATTTTCTCCGGCGAACACAGGTCTGCCGCAGTCAAAAGCCATTTTTTATCAGTGTTGTGCAAAATCCAACACCACCACTAGGTAGATCGGCCTCCGGCGACCTACCCCAGAAAAAATCTCCGGCAACCCTACCCTCACGCGCCCCAACGCGCCGGCAGTAGCAATTCCTCCGGCCGCGCGTGACCCCCACACGCCGGCGCGTGTGCCCTCTTCCAGCCATTTTTTGGCCACGCATCTTGAGGACAGCTTACTCGGCTGTCCATTCCGAGTCACTTGGGGCTATTTCCGACAGATTCTGACGACTTTGAATTTTTCCGGTGAGCTACAGTGCTTTCCGGCGTTTGCGGCATCTTCCGGCCATTTTTTGGCTGAGCTTCTTCAGGGCAGCCTATTCCCACAGTAATTCCGACCCTATCCGTGCCTTTATTTTTCGATTCCGAGTACTTTCAAAATTTTTCGGCAACTACAGTCCTTTTCCGGCGGCTATAGTGTTCCCCTCGTCTGTTTCAGGGAATTTCCAATTGGTTCTTTCTATTATTTGGGTGTAATTTTATAGACCTCTCGTCAATTCAAGGATGTCTTTTGGAGTTGATGTTTTCGGGTCCAAGAATCCGGGCTCTGGCAGTTCCGGTATTATGATTACCTCAGAACCTTTAATGGGAGGTTCAAACTACTTAGCTTGGGCTTCATCTGTCGAGCTGTGGTGTAAAGGT